>JAXIVD010002666.1:0-47500 GCA_036785275.1 Cancer borealis
AGCCAGTAGAGGGTTGGGTGGCAGGGAGGGGCTGGTGGGGTATGAGGTCAGTCGTCTGAGTCCGAGGACCGAGACTCCTCTATCATTCAGTGTCGGGCGAGCGGAGCTGAAGCACGTGTGGGATTCTGTGATCCTCCACCAGTGTAAGACGCGTACATTCTATTCAGTGATGAAAATAACTTTTCGCTAAATTGTGTGCTTCAATAACATGACGTGAAATTACCTATATATTTATGTATCGAACCGACAGAAAATTCGAAATATTGTAAGACAAGTGAAATTGCTTTATGAAATACTACTATATAGAAAAAACAAGGAAATATACAGTCTGTGCTGATAAGACAACTGGAAACCACGCTCGACATAAATTTATAATGTGACCTCACTCTGTTTTTTATAACAAAAAACTTAAATGCAACTTTCGCCTCATGATGATCTTTGAAAATGACTACAAAAAGCGCAGTAGCTACCAGCTGTCTTCAACCCCCGTCCCGCTAGCAGACCTTCAGACAAGTTCTCTTGCAGCTAAACGAGTCCTCAGGGTTCCCAGAACAAGTGAAGAAAGGCTATTGCCTGCTTCCCCCGAGGCATCCCCGGAGATACTTGGAGCTCTCCCCCTTACACTATTAATCTGAATATTTAATTCGAGACAAAAACAAACAAAAACATTGTTTGTGTTTTGGTTGTGATAATTTACTGTATAAAAACCAACTCCCCATAACTGGATTTTGTCATTGTAAGGCAAGTTTCACTTCATCTTGGTTTCAGAGTCAGCTAGGATGCACTGGCTTCACATACCTTCAAACACATCAGTAATGGCACAATGGTATACACACTGGCAATTAAATAGTCAATACATACGAAAACTTACCTTAACGTTTTAAAGATACTTTTCATTACATTTAAAAGATAAAAACATATATGATAATACAGATACATAAAATAACAAAATAATATATTAGTGGGCCTATTGTCAATGGTGGATTTTACTTACAATTGTAATGCAAATATAGAATAAACATTTCATAACTCGTAATTATATATTATTCATAACAGTTGCTGTTAATAATCACGTGTCACGATAAAAAAAAAAAATGTATATTACGACAATTATGTTGCATAAGAAAATAAATGTAGTTACATGAAAGTTAATAATGATTAAGATGTATGTAGTTGGTGCTAATGCATAAAATATGAGGGAATAATGTTTTGAAGAATACAATTAAATGTAATATGCAATTGTCTTAGATTACTGCATTCATTACTATTATGGTGACTATTAGTTCTACTTTCGTTTTGCCTTAACTTTACTGGTATCATCTATGAACAAAGGAAGCATGTGATCCACACTAATGTTCATAAGAACAGTGTGTTGTGCAATACTCCAAAAGTGTGATGAATTGTAAAGCTATAGCAGATTTTACTCTTGACATCCAATTAAAATTTACTGGATATGAATGTTTATTTATGAACCTTTTCCTTCGAATCTTTATGAACAGCTGTAGCTGAGGCATTAAATCTAGGCCCTCGTCAACTGTGGTCCAGGAAAGAGAAGTTTTAATAATAATTTACATTCTATTACTGCTATTATTATTTTCATTATTGCTATTTCTATTATTATTATCATCATCATTATCACTATGTATTATCATTATTATATCATAGTGCCCTGTGGTGGAGGCTGCAAGAATACTAGCACCGTATTTCCTGTGGATCGTAAAAGATGACAAAAGGGGACGGAGCGAGGGGTCTGGGAAACCGCTTCTCTGTATTCTCTCTCCTAAGACAGGGTGTAAAAGGCGAGCTGAGAGTAAGGTCTCCCTGAACCCTGAACCCTGAATGCCTTGTCTTGGTTACCCCTATTTAATGGGAATATAAACCAGGTATATAGATCGATAGATTATATTAGTAGTTGTGGTAGTACTACCCTGTTTAATTTTTTACATATTTTTACATATAGCATTCTGGAAGAAAGCTAAGATAAACCTGTGGAACCAGCTCGAAATGGTCAAATGTTCTAGTAATGATGGTAGTGATCTCAATAATTCAATCAAACTGAATTTCAGCTCAAAAATTATACAAAAAGTCCTAATTATTCCTAATTCTTTATTCAGATTTCTCACCAAGGTGAGGATTGATCCTGAGTTAATGACGTCCTGTGGCAGGCCATTCAAGTTATTCATTACTCACACAAAAGGATTTTTTATCTCCTTAATCTTTCCTTTAATTGTGTGATCTCGCATCACAAATATGTCTTCGTAAATTTCTTGATCTTACACCCCACATATAACGTGTAGGTTGCAATCATATCTCCCTGTGCTCTTTGCAATGCAAGTATTGGAAATTGTAGTTTCCTTGGCCTGACTTCATTGCTCAAGTTTTTTAAGTTTAGTAGCAATTTACATGCTTTTTTTTTTTTTAATATCCTGAGCCTGTGGCACTGGTAGACTTAATGGAAGCTTTAGATGATCAGCCTTCGCCCATTATTAGCTCAGTTTAGATTTTTTAAGTGACACCTCATTTCTTGTTGAGAGGCCCATGCTGCTCCTCATTGCATTTGCAGTCACATCGAGGATAGTGTTATGGCAACATGTGGGGGATCTTTGGCCACTCAGCGGTTTTTCTAAAGAAAAGTGGCCAACTCGTGTCGGGGCTCAAACTCGTGACTCTTGAGTTGGTATGCTCACCACGCTAGCCACTAGGCCACTGTACATTGTCCAGTGCTTCTATATCTTTCATCAGGTAGGGGTACCACACTTTTTTGGCATATTCAATATGAGGTCTAAATGCCATATATAATTGTTTGAAAATCTTTTTGTCTAAAGATACAAATGTACCTCTCATAAAGCCAACTAATTTATTTATTTATTTTTTTTGCTAGATGTTCTGAGAATCTTAACTTATCATCAGCCACTACTTCAGTGCCCTTCTCTAAGTGTACTTCCAGGATCTTATCATACACACTGTATTTTCTTCTATTTACATTAGTTTGTTGTTCCCATTCAAATTTACTTGCATTTCTTTATTTTGAAGTTTTTCACTATCTTTATAGTTCCTAATTTGTCTGAAAATGGTTTCGTCTGCTTTCAAATATAGTGCACTACCATTCTTGATGACATCTGGTAAGTAATTTTTTTAAAATAACAAATAGTAGTTTTCCAAGCACAGATCCCTTGGAAACACCACTAATTATCACCTGCCACTGAGACATTTGTTCCATTTACAATTACACATTGTTTTCCTTGCTTAAAAAGCCTCTATCCACTTTACATAAGTAACCCCAATTCTTTTTTTTCTAAGTCTTCTGTGCGGCACTTTATCGAAGGCCTTTATGAAGTCACAATATAGCACTCTACAGCATCTCCTTTCTATAGTGATTATTATTATTATTATTATTATACCCCTGTAGTCAGATCTACAATAATTCTACCACTGTAATCCCTGCAGGTCATAAAAGACGACAAAAGAGACAGAGCAAAGTAAGTCCCTCCTCTATACTCTCTCCTACGAAAAGACAAGGTATAGAGGGTGAGGGGAGAGTAATATCTCCATGAACCCTGGCTTGCCTTGTCTTGGCTTCCCTTTAGAGGGATAACAACCTGGTATAGATAGATAGATGATCATTATTATCATAATTCCTACAGCTCGTAATATGTGACCAAAAGGCACGGAGCATGGGGGCCTGGGAAGCGCTCCTCTGTAACTTTTCTTACGAAAAGACAAGGTACAGAGGGGGATGGGAAAGTAAAGTCTCCGTGAAACCTAAATACTACTTTGTCTTGGCTATCCCCTTTTAATGGGGATATAAGCCAGATATATAGATACTAGATAGATAGATTATTATTAACCATGTGGTAAGTGTTAGCAAGAAAAAAATCCCTGTAATTGTCATTCCCTTAACAGCAGACAGAAGAAATTCTGCATTGCAATTGAGTGACAGAGATAGATTAAGAGGAGCTACCAAATTTTGACAGGTTTGTTGACACAGAAACCTGGTTTTGCACAGCAACAGATGAATAACCTACCAGACGCTAAACAATCATGGAAATGTGCATAATAATGTTACACAACTTGACACATGCATTTCACTATTAAATAAAATTAAAAAATATGTACCCACATTTATCGACAGCATTGACCATTGAATTTGTCATTCTTGCTTGGTTAAGCTTTACGGACATTTTTCAATTCTATCTATATATCTGGCTGATATAAAGGAGGAGCTCCCCTTGTTTCCCCTTTTACGACAAGCAGGAAATACAGCAACAATATGCTTCCAACCTGGCTGCTGATGTGCGACCATATCAGGTATCCCCTACACTAACTAAATTATCAGCTCTTTTATAGCAGTTTAATTAATATCTTTAATATAACTCACTAATCATTTTTTTTCAAGATTTTTCTTTTTAAATAAAAAGGCATGATATTACCACTATGTCCTTTACTTTTATTCATGGATCAAATTATGTAGCAGTATAATATTTTTTCATTGGTCTAAAATCAAATATATTTTGAAGTAAATTTTCAATATGCTTTAAATATTTATAATAAAGATTAAATTAAGTAAAAACATGCATAAGACTAAGATAATTTTAAACAGGTTTATAAGATGGTAAATCACCATTAGTGCTACGATCAATATACTATGAATTATTATCAATATCTGCTAGTCCTACGAGTTTCAAATGCTTTTTTTTCTTCACGTACATATTGATCTATTTGACGCCTTACAAGATACACTTTTTTCCTTCTAAAATGGTATAAAGAATTGCCATTTGTCTTGATAAATGAAGGAGGATGATTAGCCTCAGGGATTGACTTAGAAAATGAAGGAGGATGATTACCCTCTGACTGACAAGTTAAATCAGCATCTCATACATTTCTATGTCTGTACTTCCCCATCACAAATAGTTTCAATAATAAAATAATACCAATGTGGTGTGCAAGAACGAGTATTTATCTAATTGTCAATAATAAAATCAAAGTGGATGAAGTATGGTCTTCACACTGAGCTGTTTACTATTATACTGCTGATGTGATGACAGGTCACCAATTGGCAGCAACGACCCCAACTCTATGTATCATCTGCTATACTCAAATTTAACTTTTACATAAACTTTTATGGAATTAAATGTATCTTTATACAATGATACATGTACACATTCATTTAAGATGTGTTCTTGCAGTTCAAGCTAGTGGCATGACTATGAAGCAGTCTCAATGAACTGAGGTGAAATGTTTACAATGTAGATCAGTTACGAAGCCTATCTGACCATCCAGCGACTATAGCCACCACTGGTAGGATCCGCCTCCCAGCACACTCGCAGATATACGTTCACGTATAAATATCATGTTCAGCTATTTTGCATAAACATGTGCCACTGACATTCCAGACTCCCAGCATCATTTCCCCTTGTCTTTTATGATGTGACAGAAAATCTAGTCCAGAAAAAGGCTGTCCAGAGGATATGGGAGAGATTACTGTATTCATTCTTTATAAAAATATGATTATAAGTGTCCATTTGTTTTTCTCTACATTGTTGTAGTGATATCAAAGTCTAAAGAACTATCTCTGCTGACACCATGTGTGTATTAATACAAAACACTCGACATAGGGCACAGTGATTGATTGGATGAACATTTTTTTCTGATTCAAGTCTCAAAATTTCTCCCATCCATTAGCTATCTACTCTGATCATTGAAACATTTAGATGTGAATCATGACACAAAGATATTGGTAATAGATCATAAATACTTTGCACGAGACATTCCTACTTAACATGGAAAAAATACCTCGGTGAAAAAATTGTTTAGTATTGTTGCTCATATAATGTTTTCCCTCAGTGAGACAGACAAACCAGTTTGATTAATTATCATCAATTGTAATGGCATGATAGCAGTATAGAATTAAATGTCTTTTAACTTTTCATAGTTTAACTGTCACAATATTTCTAGAGATAAGACACCATACTGACAAATATTTCTTTGTATTGTCTACTAAAAGCAGATTAATGAGTAATAATGGCATTAAAGACTATATTGCTAATATTGCATTTTCAAACAAACACATACACAGCCCATCGTGTCTTGCCTCTGCAGTTGAATAATCGCACGTGATGATGTCATCATTGTCATTATTATGTTCTATTATTTTCAATAAACAAAGGGCTTTGGTAATTTTTTCTTCTTCAAGTGACTTATCCAGGGTTTTCCATAAAAAATTAAAGCATAATTAATTAATAATAAAGTTATGGACAAATTAAAACTGCTCTTGACTGAATTTGGAAAATAAAAATTATGTGCCTAGAATTTTTGACGGCATAAAAAAATTCCTAATTAAACCATTATCAACATACACAACTGTTAGATTTTCATGTTATGAATTACATGGTGTGTTTTTCGTTACAAATCACAACAATAGTCCCATTTTCATAGGACAAGCGGATTTTAAAATTGTGAAACCAGTTGCCAGATGTCACTGTCTAAACGAAACTCACTGAAGGTATGACAAAACGTGCTATTGTCGACTGAACAATGTCTGCTACTCAAGGGGAAATGTAAATCTCAATAACCTAACCCTTTAATGAACCTCTATGAAACTGGAATAGAGTTATCATAGCACTAAACGATTTCAAGATATCACCACCCTACCTAATAGCTTTATGTATAACACTAAATATTCAAAATATTTGGGAAAAGTGAAATCTAATTGGAAACACATTATTCCACACCCATTAGGTGTTGGTTACAAGCCAAGAAAGTTGTGAGTATCACGGTAAATTTCGAAAATTATACAACGTCACTCATAACCATTCTGTTGCCCACATTAAGTGAGAACATTATCAAATGATTTTCCGAGTATGAAAACTGCTACCATATATTTTGTTACTAATACAATTAATGATTCATAGTTTCTTTAATAGTAAGTTTTTAATGGTAAGTGTATGGAGTCAACCTTACGAGTAGCAAGTTAAAAAAAAGTTACTAGAAAGTTTTTAATCAAGGAGACTGCAATGAAATAAATCTTAATCATGACAGAAGTATACACTAAAAAAATGTGTTAAAATTATGATGTGGAAATGTTTTTATAAAAGCACAATACTAAAGGTATGCATTAGTAATCACTATAAGAATCAAAAAGACACAATTGCTGATAGTTAAATCCACCAATGACAATGTTTAAAAAAAATTATAAAAGAAAATATCACCAACAAAAAGTTCCCTGACTCTGAGCTAACAGTGTCAGCTTCAGTTAAAACATAAAATTATATTAACTTAAACAGAATGAATATAACTTGTTCAAAGCCTGCAGACCTATTCACTGTAATTGGTGTGAAGACAGAACCTCTACACCCATGAGAATACTTCATAGATTTCTACATAGATCATGTAAGACATATAGTAAATATGATAAACATGCAGAAACATAATAGCAAATAAACACAAAATAAATTAATAGTATACTAGAATAAATGAGGCTCCAAGTGTGTCACAGTGAAAGAATCTGTAACCTTTACCTTGTTCTGTAAAGTGCTTTACCTATGGAGTAGTAAATTCATACCCAGATTACCCACTGTTCCATCCAGTCACTTAGAGACAACACTCAGCTGCTTACACGGCCCCCAGACATCCACCTACCAATCAATTCCTCCCTTCCCCATTAGGAGAGAGTCCACCTGACTAGGCTACAGTGTGGACACCATCCGACTCTTTTGAACTAACAGAAGAGACTAGATGGATCCATTGCAGATGCCTGTCCAGGATGTAATACAGCATCCAACACAATCAAACATATTGCAGAAGACTGCACAGCAAATAACTAAACATGCCAACACCACAACATACACTCTTATGAAAGCCCTGTGGGAAAACCCAATCCAGGCCATAGCTTATCTTAGGAGCTCGTTGCTGTTCAGCCAAGCAGCCTGAGGAGCAACAACGGCAACAGCCTATGGAGTACTAATGAAATATACCGGCTTCTTTATATTTAGATTTCCTTTTAGTAATCAGTACAATATCTCTAAATTTAATCAACTATTACAAATGAGATTTAAAATTTTTCGTAAATATTGTAACTGATAATTTTTTCCTCTAGCGCACTGCATATTAATACTACAAAAACTTAAATAAAACTTGTACCTCTAATACCAACTAATGACAATGATGGTTTTAATCCCCAGATAGTAAAATAACACATTTGAGTAACTATACTTTAAGAGCAAACTAAAATATTCAATATAAAGCTGAAGTGTTACAGTAAGCTTTATATGATATTGTATAAAGTTGCACGTCCTCTAATATGTAGTTGATATTCATCTTTGTCAGTAAGTGGAATGTGGCTCCTATAGTCCTTAGTATTTCCATAAATGATTATATTTCATACTTGATTTATGATGATTTGATAAACTTCCACTCATTTTCATCTGAATACTAGAAATTTACAAAAATTCCTTTAATATCTTGTGACTGGAAGAAGGAAGGAGCAGCTTGACTTTCCCTCCTTGATGAAATCTTTCAACATTACCATTACATGAACTTGCTAACCCATGAGTATATATCATAGACGCTCTATCTTGAGCCAGTTATCTTACTGGTCTCATTTCTATATCTTTATATTCTTGAGATATGCCTTCCGAGACCTGTTTAGATTCATCCCTTTGCATAATTCTTTGTATATGATTCTTTATAGATTCTATACTATGACTAATCTCCCTTCTTTTACTAATCCCCATATCATTTTGAGGCAAATCATTTGGTACATTTTGAACTTTTGAGTCAGTTGTAATTTTGTATCTATCTTGCATGATATCTAAAAGGGGAAACTGTCCCCTTTGGGATATTCGGGAAAAAATTACAGGAATCCTTTGAATATCTCTTCGTGAGCGATGTCTTTTCATGTCGTCTGCTTCACTGGCATTTATGACCATGCTATTAGTTTGAACTGTACTCACTGTACTGATATGTATACTATCAGGTTCTGCTGGTTCAGAAAATAGATTACTATTATCATCAGAGCTATTTAAAGAATATTTTGGTTCTACCAAATCTGGAATATTTGGCTTCTTAGTAACATTCTCTGTATAGAAACTTCTATCCTCTTTATCCATTGATGCATTATTATTTTCAGAATCAACTGGTTGAGGATTAGGAGATACATATCTGGGTGATAAAGTAAAGGCTGGTGACTGGTTTTGCACAGAATCAACAAAAACTAAGGTTCCTCGATCATCATTAGTTTGTGAACCATTACCACTGCCTTGAGCTGTCATGAAGTTTGAAGTCTCATTTATGAATACCTGTCTTTGCACAACCTCTTCATTTGTAACACTATGATTTAATGATGTATCATGAGTAGGATTCTGATTGTTGAAGTAAGTCTCATTATCTTTATGGTTTGCTGGATAATTTTGCTTATTCTGATCTGTAAAATCCTGATGATGAGGCTCTTGGTTATTCATAATGCTCTCAGAAGTTAATGGAAGATTACTACCTTCCATCTTGTGAACAGTGTTCTCAGATGTAAACTCAGTTTCTACTTCATTATGATTTTGCAATGGAAAATCAATATTTTGGAGTAGTTGGATAAAATTTCCTTGTCCCCTGATTTTCAATTCAAAGTTTTCATCAGAAAAATTTAATGAAACATGAACACCTTTTGTTTTCATGAGCTCAAGGAGAGGGCATGATATCTTACAACTATTTCCATCAGTTACTGCCCTGTATTTACTCATGCTAGATTCATTTTGATTTGAGTTGGTGGAAGATTCTCTATCAGTTATCTGATCTGCATATGAATCAATCAATACATGATCTCTTCTGTGGAAAACATTATCTTGTGACTCAGAATCATCCAAACTCACAACATCTGAAGTGGCTGAATCTCCTGCGTTTGCCAATTTTAAGTGTAAATTATTTTCTCTCTCTGAAGGTAATCTTGTTTCCTGATTGGCCTGATGCAATAAGTTTACAGGAAATGACACAATATTATTTGGTCTAGTAAATGGTACCCATTTCCAATTTTCTTGTACTTGTCCATGAGAAAAGTCAGTGGAACTGTGATGCAGTTCATTTTGACTATTCACTCCATTATTAAACAGAGACCACGATCTTCCATTCCCCATGCCAGATGCAAATTGTTGGTTGCTAAAATCATTCAATTGTGTTTGTTCACTATTTCTGTGTACCAGAGGATGTTGGTAGTTTCCTTTACTCCTACTTACTGAAAAGAAGCTCAGCAGACTACCTATTCCTGGTTTATGTACACTAGCATGAATCAAACTTTCTACTCCATTATTCACAGCATCCACCCTGGGATTGCGATAATTGACCGATGTGGAAGCTTCAGGAATCTCCATGAGATTGAAATTTGTATTGTACTGATTACTTACAGAAAATGGTACTAATATGACATAGCTACCTTTGCCAGGACAAGTGATCTTGATATCCTTTGGAGGTCCAAACAAACGATGACCTTCTTCATCTGTGCTGACAGCTTGTAAACTAACTGGTATTTCTCCCTGCTTCACTGGGCAGGATATATTGAGATCCCTTAAAGAGACTGCAGTATGATCTGAAATACATGAAAAATTTCACATTGAAAAATTTGTAATACCACTATAAATCCACATCATCATAGTTTCATTTTAAAAACACAAAATGTTGAGACCTACATCACTCTAGAATAAAAACTTACAATTCGTTATACCTCACCCACCACCATGTCTTTGGTTCTGCCTTTGCTACTACACATGCAAGACTTCAGTAATGGTATTTAAAATTTTAAAATATATATCTAGAGGGGCATTCAGTAGAGTGCCACCACTGATATTCATGAATTTTTCCTAACCTTGACCTTTGAAATTAAAGTTAAAAGAATTACTGTAGTTGATATTTTGGGTACGAGGTCATATTATTGAAGTTTTGTAAAGTTGTGGTGCATTTTGTCAGTCATGAATTTTTGAGAATCCTGTAGGTTGGCAGTGAGCTTCATGTGTGTCGTGCCAAAGGTGGCATCCAAAATAACGCTATATGAGAACACTAATGACGATGGTTAATTTTCTTTTCCAAAACTACACCTCTGACCTTGACCTTTCAAGATTTAATGGAGTAGATATTTGAGATAAGGGGTCATGTTGATAATTTGATTGCCAAACATTTTCATGGGATGTTTTTTTTAAAGAAAAGACTTCATGAAAACTATTCTGCAAAAGGAAAAGATAATAGGGGGTAGGGACTCCACTGCAGCCCTTACTTCTACACACAAGGTGAATACTTTTACAAAATTTCACTCTAATGTTGCCAGATACATTAAATTAATGTTCTCAAAGTCATGTCTAACTTCTCCAATCAGTTGTTCCTCCTAAATTACTAGCATTTCTTTTTACATAATATTTATCCTATCATATGCCAATTATTTTCCTTATGCTGCATTATTATCAACACTTTCATATATCACTTCTTGACCTTAGCCAACATATCTCTTCTCCCTCAAAATAATATTGCTTCACGTTTATATCTATAAATTTCTAAATATGAAATATAATAAATAAAAAATTAAACAATAAAAGTAAACACAAACTTACTGATGGGGATGGCATATGTACTGGAAGTGCCATTGACTTTGTAGTGCAGTTTATAGGAACAATTAGGACCATTACACTCTTCATGGTCCCACTTCAGCCAAGGGGAGTCATACTCAAAGGAATCTATTTTTCCAGGAACTGCAAAATGAAAAATCACAAATTCAAGTATACTGTAGATGTACAGATGATACTTTTGTTCAAATGCATTCGGCTTATTAATTCTGTAAATTATGTTTGGAAAATGTCCAACACATTATAAATAAATAATATTTTATGTGATAAGAACATTAATCATAACCAATAAAATAATTGTACAATAAAATATCTATATTTCATGTAGACCATGACATTTCAAGATGGTAAATAATAAAATAGTTTTCTTTAGCAAGAGCCTACAGGATACTGACAAACCATCATTTGCAAAAATAAATATGACCTATTGACATATTTAAACAATCAACGATACAAGGTTGAATATGCAACACTAACCTCCAATCTTTGTCTTCACATCAATTTCTGCAGCATACAACCCACAGGCAACTTCTTCAAAGACCCGTGTGCAAGGAAAAACTTCAAAATGATACTCAGTGAAGGGATCCAGTTGTGTGAAGTTAAACTGAAATTGAAAAAATTCAGAAATGAGTACTCATATCACTATGTAAACTATGGTTTTGTATAAATGTGTGAGGAGTCTGTAGGAATCAAAGTGAGAAGAGAATGAGTAAGACAAGTCTATTTATCTATCTAAATACCAGACCATCACCCCTCAATAGAGCGTAGCCAAGAAAATGTGCACACACATTCACACATCCTTGCACTCCTCTCACTTAGCTACAAGAATTCTACCACCACAATCTCTGTAGTTCGTAAAAGGTGACAAAAGGGACAAAGTGAGGGGTCTGGGAGGCCCCTAGCTGTATACTTTGCTCCGAAAAGACAAGGTGCAGTAGGGGAGACGAGATGAGAGTAATGTCTCCAAGAACCCTGGTGTGCCTTGTCTTAGCTACCTCCCTTTATGGGGATAACATCCTGGTATATAGATAAATAGATTTACATACATAAACAACAACTTTACTGGAAAAAGTTTTGCAAAAAGATGGTGTGATCTTCATCAATGTATCAATTATTTATGGCTGGTTGATAAACAAATAGAGTAAAATTTGCCAAAAGGGCTTTTCTAATTTGTTACAATTAGGCAGAATATACTCTTAGTGTGCTTTTTAGTCATGGTACACATGTGTTAAAACAATGACTATAGGTATATTAACATGAGAATGACTGACGAACTTCATGGTATATTGAAAGACAGGTTGATTATTAGATATTGAGAAGGATTGCTACGTTCCACTCCACTTGTTTGGGAGAAGTTCAGATGTATGAAACGAAATTCATGGACACTGCTTTTCTATTGTTCTGATATGAGGTAATGAAACGTAGAATCAAGAGAGAAGCCTTGTTACAGACTGGGGCAGTGGAAATGACCTGAGGAGTGATGGTAGGTTTAAAAAAATAATGGAAGAATATGGTAAGACTGAAGTTCAAATATGGATAAGGAACATATCCTGTTTTAGTATGGGATAGGAGGGTAGAGCAATACGTAAGGGAACAGATACGGGGACATAATGTACTTGAATAAAAAAAAATATCTTGAAAGCATTTTTGCCATTACTCATAGGGGAATGCAGTAGCCATTACTCTCTCCCACTGTCACCTAAATAGCTAATTGGAAGCCATTGTAAAATTATTATGAAGAAAAGCAAACTACTTACTTCAAGGATATTGTCTTGCATGTGTGAAGAATGAGGCGAGTTTTCCACTTTATACTTGATGTCATAAGAGATTATGTCTCCATTCTGTTCAGATTCCAATGGAGGTTCCCAGGCCAGAGAAATCCATGTTTGGCCTTTGCTGGCCACATAGATATTTTGAGGAGGACCACTTGGTTCTAGAAACAAAACATAATCATAATTGGCTGAAGTATGAAGCAGAGCTTTAACGACAAAACTAAACCAAACAAAACTTGAGGAAAACTTACTACTATGTTTAGTCTTCACACGAATGGAGGGAGTCCACTTTCCAAGACCAAGGTCAGATATGGTGGCAATGTTAAAGATGTAGTATCTGTCTGGGTGAAGGTTCCTCACTGTATGTTGAACTGTACTTTCTCCATCCACTGTTATATACATCTCTGAAAAATACAATCTTGAATATAAACAAAATCCATTTAAAATCCACATAAATTATACAAAATACACATAAGGTTAAATGGACTCATATTGTGGATTATAGATTCAATAATTATGCAGCTATTATTATTTAATGCTAATAACAGTTTGAAACTTTTTCATAAATTATTTTCTTACTTTTATACATCTGTTATTTGTAATAACATGCATATAAAAAATATAATAAACAATCATATACAGATGATGAGATAACAAATAAAGAAATAAATATTCAAGGTTGCAGTGCGCACATCTCACATGGCACTATAATGGGTAGTTGGGGTCTATCCAACTGATGTCGTCACTGCTGCTCAATTCAGATAAAATAGTTTACAGAAAAAATGACCCTACACTGTTTCTACTTACAGGTAAGGATTGGTTTCTTGATAGAACAGTGGCTCCTATAACCAAAGTCATGCATGTACGTGCTAAGCATCCTTGCAAATATTAATCCAAAGACCATGGAGTTACTCTCCAAATATAATTGTAGTACATATATTTTTCTCAAGCTCCGTCTTTAAAATGTTTTTGACTTAAGGAGAGATCTTTCTTGGCCTTCCTGACTGAGACGTCGGTTGGTGCAGTAGAGCTTCTAACCTCATGGTACTTAACAACCCATCATCAGACAGTAATGACTAACACCAATTGATATCACAATTTCCTTAGATTGGTGGCATGCATTCTTCAAAACAGTATCTAGGGAATTGCATATGGTGATCATTGCTTCCTTGATGACATATTTCTGCAACCAACTGCAATGTTGGTGGCCAGTAATTTTGGGAAGATTCATTCATCTTCAAAGATTGTACATCACCAATAATCCTGATTGAGTGACATTGGTCACCCAAACAATACTTTGGAGAGAAGTTCTGTACGCTAAACTAAACTAAACCATATCATGAAGTAACTTAAAACAATAAAAACAACTGTCTTTAGTAAATGGTTTCTGAATTATAGGTACTAACCAGATCCTGAACATTTCTTTGCATGTTCTTCTACAATGCAGTAGGAAATATTGAAGGCGTTTGGCTGTGCTGCTTCAGCCTTACAATCAAGTTCCCATTCCAGCTTCACCTCTGTTGAATACCTGAAAAACAATATGCATACATCAATAGCCAGCTGAAGTAAACATCTAGCTAAATTTTCATGTAGAAGCTAACCCTACCAAAATTAACATCAGATTCTCTATTAAAATTATCAAATTTTAAATCCTGCTGCTCTTCATTCCAAAATGAGACTATTTGATGACAAGTTTTTACTCTTCATTGTTATAGCCATTATCCATTATCCATTATCTCTAGTAAATCCAATGGCTAAAAATTATATTGCAAAGTAATACTGTCAATTTGATATGCTTAATAACAAATAAAAACTTAGCTACAAGATTCAAACTTACACATCTGTAAAATTAAACTTTTCCAAGGCAGGTTGTTGTGCACCATGTTGGGCAATGCAACCACTCCACTCAATTCCACTGGATGAGTTGTGGGAGTTGACGGAAATGCCAAACATATAACGGGATGAAGTATCATAGCCAGTGAGATTTTTAACATGCAGATTTGGATCATCAATTATCTCCCAGCTAATCTTGTTCTGTAGAATGGAATATAACTTTCAGTTGTGTATTATTAGGAAATAAAATTGTTACTAAACAAACCTATATCAAAATATTTCACATACTGCAAAATTAATGATTTCTGTACAACTGCACACTCTATTAAAGATATAAATACTGAAACATTATTAATTTCCTGTTGAAGCCTATGTAAATTTCAAACTGCTTTAATAATTATAATCCTATAAATTGTCCAGCACTTACCTGGCAGCGATTCTCATATTCCGTTTGCTTGCACCAGTAGAGGGTCACGGTTTCTATTTTATGGTTCATATTGTTCCACTCAGGAAGCCGCCATCTTACCATATACGTTGTGGTGTCAATCCCAAGATAAGCAATAACCTTAAAGTAGGCTGGAATACTTATTAAGGCTGCTTTCTTAGGCACTATCACCTCAGACTTCACACTTGGCTCTCCAGGGAAACTTTCACGATTCTTAGGACTAATCTCA
Source organism: Cancer borealis (assembly GCA_036785275.1). Lineage (NCBI taxonomy): Eukaryota > Metazoa > Arthropoda > Malacostraca > Decapoda > Cancridae > Cancer > Cancer borealis. Next base: position 15,874 of record JAXIVD010002666.1, read on the forward strand.
AACCTGGAAAAAATACACAAAAATATATATATTACTTCATATTGCAAATCCATAAAAGTGTAAATATCCTACTTAAATATTGTATGCATGTATATGCGCATGCACAAACACACAATGAAGTTTTATACCATAGGATTTTCAAAACAGGAGATTATAAATTAATAAACAATCAATATCATTCAATATTAGCAATGAAGTGAAAGTTTAGAAAGAAGAAAAAGAAAGATATAATCAGCTTCAAGGAAATTTTGAATAAGAAATGGAAAGCAAGGTGAGAATGGTAAAAGAAGTAATTAAAGTATTAGAAACTCATGAAAACATAGTCAGAGACACAGCAGAGAAGAAAAGAATATAATAATACTGGGATTAAAAAAAAAAGTTATACCTATGAGAATAAAGAAAAAAAGAAGAGACAAAAAGCATAAAAGAAATACTAAAACAATTAAATGATGAGGATGCGGATACTAAATTGAGGAGGAAGTAGAGGAAGTAAGTTAGGTCCATACATTGAAAGATGTCTTAGACCAATCAAGCTGAAACTAAAGACTCAGACTGCAACAGAAGAGATCTTAGCAAGGACTTACCAACTCAGGGACATAGAAGAATATAAAGATGTGTTCATTAGAAGAAAAAAAGTATGAATGAAGACAAAAATTTTAAGAATTAAAGGAAGAGACAAAACAGAAAAATTAAGCAAGAACTACAGAGGAATAAAAGTTTTTTTTGGAGAGTAAGGGACAACATGATAATGAAATGGTACATAAGCAACAGATATTAGCAAGAAAAGAAAAGAAAAGAATGGAGCAGTTACAGAAGGGAGTGATTAAATAAAAGAAATGTATCCTAACATAGATGGAATAATAGCAAGAAAACAAGAGTTAGCAGATTATCTAAAAGAAAAGAAACCAGAAATTGTATGCCTAACAGAAACAAAACTATGCGAAGACATCCACACTAACATTGAGAAAGATAATTATAATATATGGAGGAAGGATAGAGAAGACAAAAAAAATGGTGGTGTGATGCTAATAATACAATCTAAAATATAAGTTAAAAATGCAGAGTATGGAAAAGGGAAAGCAGAATTGATAAGTGCACAGATTATGACAAAATATGGAGAAAGCCAAAAATTAGTAGTTGCATACGTACATCCCAAAACGAAAACTAGGACTAAAGAAGAACATGAAGAAATGATCAAAGATACCCTAGAGAGCTTAAAAAAGATTATCAAAAGCAGTCAAAGCGTAACACTGGTGGGAGATTTTAATTGTAGTGAAGTAAAGTGGGAGACGTTTGAAAGAGGAGGTGAAAATATGTGGGGAAATACATTATTGAGACTAACGATGAATAATATAATGATTCAATGGGTAACTGAAAATACAAGATATAGAGGAGAAGATAAACCATCAAGATTGGACCTATTATTTATCAAAGGAATAAATCTGGAAAAAGATATTAATTATGAGTGCCCCTTTGGAAGGAATGACCATGTGGTCCTGGAAATTTTGATTAAGGGAAATATGGAAAACAAACAGGAGAAATCATACAGAAAGAAAAGAATAAATTATACTGAGACTGAGACAATGGATTGACCCACCATGTATTTGTGAGTTTACATACATGGAAGCATATTACAATACTCACCTGTATGTTATGTTATTTTCCAGTTTTGAGAACTTTGCATAACCATTGCCAGTAGTCTTCGAGGCCACAAAGCTGAAAATAAAACAATTATTAAATATATGTTCTAAAAGTTAGGCCTAAATAAAAACTAATAATGCATATATAACACTGATATTTAGTAAGTTCAAGTAAATAAAGGTTGACCACAAAGCATATACAAGAAATTTTATGTTAATGGTATCTTTTATCTAGAACAATTCGAGTTTAAGATTTCTTCCCCACATTGGATCCAAGCTACCACTTCTGAAGCAAGTACAAGAACCAATAGATTTTTCACATCAATAATCGTCATACACTACTTTATTGGAAGATAATATGAATCCTATTGAGTTACCATTGCACATTAAATCTCTATTAATGGGACAAAACCAGTTCTCTAGTATTGCCCAAAAATGTTCTCTATTCACAGAATTTAATTTTAATCTGTATTATATAATATAACACATATTACACAAAGAATACTCGCTTGCCAAAATATAAGTAATTTTTAGATATACATATTCCACAAAGATTATTAATTCACCAAAATAATGTACAAATATTGATTGCCAAAAAAATTAAATGATCCTTAACATACCTCTCATTGCTATTATCAAACATCCTCACTTCATAAGTGAAGTCTGGTCCATTCTCCTGCCAAGGATCAATTGTCTGCCAACTGACAAAGACATCGCGGTGAAGCTTGGTTTCTTCCACTTCAAACATCCCCAGAGTGGTTAGGGGAGCTACCGTTGGTCCTAAAAGTATAATGAGAATATAAATATGCTTTTGAAAAAAAATTAAGTGTTCTGTAATAAAAGAAAACATTTACAATAGTTAATAAGCAATATATAGCAATATATAATATGTAACATTTCTGTTTATGTTAGCTGCTGTTGAATGGTTCTTATGATTGTTAAATGTATGTTTGATGGGCAGTATGGTGCCAAGTAACTGGGCGAGTGTATGTATGGTTCTTTTACATAAGGTTTAAGGTGATGAGTATAAATGTTAGTGATATAATTATGCAATCTCTTATTCCTTTTTTGGAATTCGGAATCTTACTGATTTTAGAATAATTGATTTTTAGTATTTTGTGGGGTAAGAAAATAAATAAGAATAATAAAATTACTATCTTACTTTTATATCAATATAAAATGGTACCAAAAACATGACATCACTGACAGCAATATGATTGCTGGGTGTCAATGTCAGTAGTGTTGGCCTGATGTTGATTACATTCCAATTCGCTAACAAATTCAGTAACACAAGATAATCTAGAAAAGATTCAAAGAAGCATGCCACCAACAAGCTGGTACTGTGAACATTAACACCCCAGCAGTCGTGTCAGTATCGGCAATGACGCCGTCAATCATGAATCTACTAACTTTTTAATTTTTAAATAAAATCAGGTAAAGTTGAATTATATTTTCAAGTATTTGGTTTAGTTTGAGCCAGTTAGGCTCAAACTAAACCCAATACTTGAAAATATAATTGCTTGCAGTAAAAGCACAAAACAATTAGTTTGAAGATCCTGGAGAAGATGGTAGATCAATGTCATCAATGTCTATACTGGTGGCTGATTCAGAGGTGAGGCTGAACCAGCTAGTAGAAGAGTTTGAAAGGGTGTGCAAGAAGAGAATATTGAGTGAATGACAGTAGGAGCAAAGTAATTAAGTATATGAGAAAAGCAAGAGGATGAATGTAGTGCTGAATGGTGAAATGCTTGAGAAGAATTAATGTTTTAAGTATTTAGGTCACATATTGCTGTGGATGGAGGAATAGATGTAGAAGTGATGTCTAGAATGAACGAATTAGGAAAGGTATGGGGAGGAATGAGAATGTTTCAATGTATACAATGTATATAGCTTAAAATGCAAAGAGATGGTTGTAGGAGGTAGTGGTGATGACTGCATTGTATGGAGATAAAAGTAAAAAATGGAATATGGAAATGGCAGAGTGCAAGATTAATATTGCACTTTTTCATCAATTGATTTATTTTTTCTTCAATTGATATGTCCTTCATCGTACCATCATGTTTTTCCATATGTACAAAATAAAATTTACACCACATTCCATTCCAACTGTAAAAAATATGAACTGCAAATAATGAATGGAAAAATGATGAATGTAATATGAACGGGATATTACTTACGAGTGCTTTTTGTTCTAATAGTCACAAGAGCTGGCTTGGACCACATTTCCTCTCGGATGGGGCCAGTCCCAGTGTGAAGCCGTAGACTTAACTCGTATTCAACATAAGGCTGAAGGTCACTTATAGTTATATTGAAGCGTTTCCTATGAAATCGATCTGGAGTTTCTTCCCACGGATCAAACTGGTATGGTAGATAATAAAAAACAGATCAGCTAGATAATATCAAATCAAAAGCAATGATATGACCTTTGGTAAAAACTATACAAGTATGGTTATTAGTACATATACATATCACAAAAATTTCTACAAGAATTACAGTGTTGAAAATTAGACGTACCATGATCCAGGGGCCATTTTGAAATTTATTTCTGAATGATTTCATTCTATACTTGATTTCTTGAGTGACATTCCCTGCTGTAAACACATCTATTGGATGTGGATAATTCCAAAACAGTATTACACTCCGGGGACCAAGAACCTCAGCCCTAACATTGCTTGCCATCTTGGGTATTACTGTAAAAGAGAAATATAAATCTAGATTAGTAAATCATACATCTTCTATGGAACACTATCTTGTTGTAGTGAAGAGGCTTAAGTATTCCAAGGATCAGTGGAGCTAGATTAGACAGGTGAAACCATACTATACTATACCATACTATAGGCATGTCTACTATGAGGATCTCAGATTAAAAGTATTCCCTTGCCAAGACACCCTAACAAAGGTAGTGATGAAGCAACTAGCCATGGCACTAGTCAGACGTGCTCCAGATCATGGAATCCTAAAAATCTCTGACTTCGATCTTGGCACATAAAATGTTAAAACACTAGGTATTGAAGGTGATCTTGAAGTGTTGGTAAATATCAAACAGGATATCACTCATTTAAGTGAGGAACGTGAGATGAATTCTTAGAATTAAAGATTGGTCATTCTTTTTATATAGAGGGCCAAAGGATGAGAAGGATCATGTTGTAGGCTCTAGTGAGCAAAAAAAAAATAATGAAATATTGAAAATGTCTATAGATTACGATAGCAATTGGCTTAATAAGAAAAATAATTAAGATAAAAAATGTAATCATACAGGTTTATGCATCATCAGCCTACAATGAAAAGAACATAAAGAGATTTCATGAATATAAAGAACCTATTAAAAAGCACAAAACCCAATACTTTTTTTCTATTTATAGGCGACTAATGCAAAGATTGGGAAAAAAGTGTAGGGATGATAGCATAAGAAAACTTTGGAAATTAAACACAAAAAAGCATGTGTTGAAATTAGAAAGAATACAGATAATTGCAACTAAGATGGTGCCAGAATTGGAAGACCTACCATATGAGGAAAGATTAAAATAAATGCACTTAACAACATTGAAAGAAAGAAGAGAAAGAGGTGACTTAATCAGAATATATAAATTGATGAACAACCTGGAGGAAACAGATAGAAAAGACCGAATATTAAGAAGAAAAGGAGAGGCTAAAAATTTGAGGGGACACAAGAAAATACTCCATAAAGGAATTTGGTTGAAAGATACAAAAAAGTACAGTTTTCCCCAAAGAAGTATAGATACTTGGAATGGACTGAAGGAAGAGGTGATAATGGCAAAGAATGTACATCAACTGAAGGAAAAACTAGACAAATATAGATAAAGAGACAGGACCACACGAGTGTAGCTCAGGCCCTGTACATAACCCCCCCCAACACACACACACACACACAGACAGACAGACAGACAGACAGACAGACAGACAGACAGACAGACAGACAGACAGACAGACAGACAGACAGACAGACAGACAGACAGACAGACAGACAGACAGACAGACAGACAGACAGACAGACAGACAGACAGACAGACAGACAGACAGACAGACAGACAGACAGACAGACAGACAGACAGACAGACAGACAGACAGACAGACAGACAGACTCACTCACTCACTCACTCACTCACTCACTCACTCACTCACTCACTCACTCACTCACTCACTCACTCACTCACTCACTCACTCACTCACTCACTCACTCACTCACTCACTCACTCACTCACTCACTCACTCACTCACTCACTCACTCACTCACTCACTCACTCACTCACTCACTCACTCACTCACTCACTCACTCACTCACTCACTCACTCACTCACTCACTCACTCACTCACTCACTCACTCACTCACTCACTCACTCACTCACTCACTCACTCACTCACTCACTCACTCACTCACTCACTCACTCACTCACTCACTCACTCACTCACTCACTCACTCACTCACTCACTCACTCACTCACTCACTCACTCACTCACTCACTCACTCACTCACTCACTCACTCACTCACTCACTCACTCACTCACTCACTCACTCACTCACTCACTCACTCACTCACTCACTCACTCACTCACTCACTCACTCACTCACTCACTCACTCACTCACTCACTCACTCACTCACTCACTCACTCACTCACTCACTCACTCACTCACTCACTCACTCACTCACTCACTCACTCACTCACTCACTCACTCACTCACTCACTCACTCACTCACTCACTCACTCACTCACTCACTCACTCACTCACTCACTCACTCACTCACTCACTCACTCTCTCTCTCCTCTCTCTCTCTCTCTCTCTCTCTCTCTCTCTCTCTCTCTCTCTCTCTCTCTCTCTCTCTCTCTCTCTCTCTCTCTCTCTCTCTCTCTCTCTCTCTCTCTCTCTCTCTCTCTCTCTCTCTCTCTCTCTCTGACAACTTCGAGGAAATAATTGAGGCCAAAACTATGTGATTTTAAAACCAAACTTCATATGAGATATGGAGACAAGATCTTATGAACATATCACATTTACACACACTAAAAGTGCTAAATGTTTACTCACCACTGGCAAAAAGATCTACATCATGCCTAAATTTAACAGGTTCTTTGGTAAGGTTGTTTTTTGCTGATATCGTCATACTCCAATTTCGTAGTCCACTACGGAAGTTCACTCCCTGCCAGTAACACCATTTTTTTCTTATTCCTGTAGACGACGGACAATCCCTGCAATTTGTCAAAATACAACAGAACTTAGTTATGTGAAAATTGCCATAAAAATACAAGGGTTAATTAACATAATAAATATTGTGTAATAGAATATTTGCATTCATTACATTTCAACATGTTATGAATGATGATGAAAATTTTCACAAATCTTCTGATTACACATGCCATCTACTATTAATGGAAATGCATGCAGTGAACATGACTATGCAAACAAAAAACATAATGTAATGAAGTTGAAGTTACATTGCAGTCAACTCAACAATAACTCGATTTTTTAGATTTCAGATTTACTTCAAAATAAAACACCCCCAAATTGTTCGCCTGTTGGTAGGATCCCATTATGACAAGAAACAATCCCTCTAATGGATAACTTCAGATAATTTGTTGTCTTTTAAAACATGAGAAATTACAATTTTTCAATAACGATTTGAGTTAATTTTTTTTCTTCTAAATATGAGATAGCATGGGCCATCTGGATTGAATAAAGATGGAAAAGATGATAAGGAAGATTTGTTAGAGGTACTTATGGGAGGATGCCAAATGTCAAAACAGGAGTTGAAGTTGGTAAGACTGACATTTCATTTTGATGAATGAATGTTCATGAGTTGTACAATAAATCTGCTAAAAAAAACTGTACAAGTAGAAAAATATTAATTATACGAGATTTAGGAGACGAAATGCTACAAAAACTTCCTCTCTATCTCTGACAGCACAAGAAGAAGCAAAGTTGGATGAACCACAGCTATCTAGTTTTAAAATTAAGATAAAGTGTGAAATGTACACCTCAATGTAAGTGACAATCACCTCCATAATGCACTGAATGTACGTAGACAAATGGAAACAGATTATTTCCTGTAATTTGTTTACTACAGCCTGCCATCACAATGCACATAGCTAGAAGCACATTTACTATGGTTGATTCAAAGACCGTAGAGGAGTAATATGACAACATTAATAAATAAAATATATAAATAAATAAAATAAAATCAATAAATATTTATATAAATAAAACCATGATCAGAGGAGTCTAATATTGAAAAGAATTAAATAAACTGACGGGACGGATGTTAAGAAAATATTTATTTTCTGAGGGGATGGATGTTAAGAAAATATTTACAACTTTAAGCACGTCTCCAAAGTAATCTTAAATACAAAGTAAAATGTTCAATGTCATTGTGGATATCGAAAATGAAGAGTTTTCCACCAGCTTGGCCAGTGAAGGAAATAAAAATTCTGAAATCTCCTTAGAATATGATATAGTGTCAGATTTGGAAGATCTAATATACGAGGAAAGATTAAAAAAAAAAGTACAACTGGCAACGCTTGATGAGAGAAGGGAAAGAGAAGACATAATTACAATATGTAAATTGATGAACAATCTAGAAGAAACAGGTAATATTGATTTTACACTTCTCAAATTATGTCCTCATTTTGTATGGTGTTCTAAATTCAATGAAATCACATTCTTCCTTTCAGAAGACCATCACCTTATTTTTTTTCCTATTTACTTTTAACTTTTCTCTGACAAACAATATCAAACTTTTCCACAAATTAGTAAAGATCCCTTTCGTTTTCAGCAATCAGCTGTGCCATCTGCAAACAAGTTTTCAGTTTTCATTTAGCATTGTCTATACACAGTTCTACAACAATATTGCTTATAATTCTCTCGCAATTTCACCCATAAAAAAATAGGGCAAACATTACACATCCTTGCTGTGCTATTCCATCTATTCTAAACCTTTTGCCCACATACCCATTCACTTTAAAACATTTGCCTTTCCATGTTTTTAAATGCTTTCACTCCATTCAATAACCTTCCTCCCACTGCATCAATACATTCTCAACACATTCCACATTGCTTCCTAGTCAATTATATAAAATCCCCTTTCCAGAACCATAAATGTAGTATATATCTTCCTCTCTTTTGCTATGACTTTTATTCAACTATCATCTTGTCCACTTTTTAAGTCTACCCTGATCTTCACCAATTTCATAATTAGTAATATTGTGTGATCTTTCAATTTCAATTCTGCTAAACACCTTCCTCAATAGTTCCCTTTGTATACTAGGATTATAGCCGTTTTCCTCCAATCTACAGGTACCTCCTCATCCCTCCAAGCCTATCTACATAGAAGGAGAACATGTAAAATATAAATAGTATATAAAAACTTAAACTTAAAATAATTAACTACGCAAGCGCAGTTCAAAGCAATGCTGGCAATCAGCTGTGAGCAAAGCAGTTTTTATAAGTAATACAAACAAAGAAAGGCTAAGAAACTTAATCAATTATGCTCTATTCTACAATGATTCTCATGCAACTACACAAGAATAAACAAGATCATTCAACTAAATAGCACTGCATGCATTCGTCTAACTTCTCTATAAAGCAATAACAGCACTCAATAGAAATATCTCATTGCTAGTGAAAGGACAGTACTCTACACAAGATACAAGGAATTACTTTTGGAGCTCATAATATAAGTAAATTCAGTGTTCTAACAGCCAGGGTGAGTAAGCAACAGATGTTACACACACACACACACACACACACACACACACACACACACACACACACACACACACACACACACACACACACACACACACACAGTACACTAAAACAAACACTCAAAATTGAAAAATTGAATAAGAGTTGAAAAATATATACAGTACAGTCCCGAATAACACAATTAGTTCCAGCTGTAAATCACTAATGTGCTGGGCCTCAGTAGCCACCACACAGAAACCTTGGAATCATTATCCATTGCACATTAATCACCATAAAATTAAGGTTAATAACTACACTAAGTGTATTGCCCTATTTGACAGCTAATAAGATAAAAAAAAATTTGTTAAATACTCACGAAAAATATTCGTTATTAATTTACTTCTTCACTATAATGCTCTAGAGAATTGAGTGTTATATTTTCACATTACCTGAAAAATTATGAGGTTTACCTAATTACATTTCCATCACAAATTCCTAATTTTTCAGATATTCAATGTTTTCTATGAGCACGTATCTGAGGTACACACGTAATTCTGCCCTAGTTTCTACTCCAAGAAGAAGGAAGAGAGTGTCACAAAGACAACTTTTATAGTTGATCACGTGTTGTGGCAATCAATCCCTAAGACAAAAAAGCACCGTTTCTATTAGTTCACTTCTCGAAAGAGGACATCGAGGTAAAGCCTGGATCTTCTGTTTGAGAATAAGGTAAGCTTTGTTTGATTTGAAAACGGTTCTGTTATGTGTCAATATAGGTTAAGGTTAGGTTGATTCAAGCTTATGCTATGTTAATTAAAATGATATCAAATGTTTTGTATGACCAAAAATGGGGTGTTGGGCGAGATGCAAACGCCATTTTCTTTCGTAGCCACACGCTAGTTTTAGCCTAGTTTCTACCACAGGAAGAAACGTGCATTTGTGACCATAAGTGCATTGCGCATTCATAAATAGGGAATTGTTAGGTCATGTTGGTGATTCCGGCACCTTGTTTTTAGCGTAAATCACTGTATTTCATCTTCCCTAACCAAAAACCCTGCATTCCCACAGGTCCCCAGGCTTGTTGGGGATATTTTACAATCTATGCATTTGCGACAGAAATTAATGTCAAAATCATTCAAAATGGATCAAAATTTATACGCAATGTGTGCTATTCAGACCCAGGTGCATTATGGACATGTAAAAATTTACCAAATATCCTTTTGTCTTCCATGGTAAAATTATGTGATTGGCTCTTGAGTTAGCTACTTGAATCTGCCTCACATACCAAGTTACCTAAGTACCATATCAGTATTTACATGTTACAAGTAATTTCAGTAGCTAAGCACATTTATTTTCAGTAATGCTGTCACTTTCCTGTACTAAAAATCACGTAGGTCAGTGGAAACAAAAGTCAAGATAAGTGAGTCGGGCTAATAAGGTGTAAGGATTCATTGCTAGGAGTGTTAAAAGTTGAAGTGCTGAGGTTATTCTGAAGTTGTATTTGGCGTTAGTGAGACCTTACCTCGACTATGCAGTACAGTTTTGGCTCCCATATTATAGAATGGATATAATTTTGTCAGAGAAAGATGACCAAAATGATACAAGGGATTCGTAGTTTTAGTTATGAGAGGAGACTGAAACTTTTGAAATTACACTCACTGGCGTGGTATAGAGTAAGAAGAAAGTTGATGAAGTATTTCAGTGGGTGAAGGGTTTAATAAGGGGGTTGTAGGAAAGGTTCTTACAGTTAGTAGCCAGGATAGAAGAATAAGTAACAGATTCAAACTGGAAAAATGTAGATTTAGAAAAGATATCGGCAGAAATTGGTTTACAAATAGGGTGGTGGATAATTGGAACAGACTTAGTCAGCAGGTAGTTAGCGAACAGACGATAGGGAGTTTTAAAAGAAGACTAGACGGTTTTATAGATGGGTTTGGGTGAGCCGACTGAACTCTCCACTTTCTTTGAACATGAACGCGCTGATGTGCATACAGTAAACATATAGTACAGTAAACTGTTTGTTAATTTTTGTCTAATGTAACATACACCAATACACTTAGATTCAGTACCCCTGTAACAACTCTGTATGAACACGTCTTAACGAACGAAACCCCATATATAGCGAACTCATACGGTATTTTTACTGAACTTCGGATATAACAAATAATCGGATATGACGTCAGACCCCCCGCCCCAATTGGTTCGTTATATCGAGGTTTTACTGTACTAAATAATTGTGAAAACATAAGTAAGTTAAAAAAGAAAATAAATAAATAAATAAATAAGTCTTGCCAGAGTACTTGCTCATTCACTCCACTCTCATTCAGAATGAAACATTCCTTCCCATTGCGCAAAAAAGCATACCTTTGCTCAGAGAAGTAGCCTTGAATAACATACGTGAGCGTATAGAAAACTGTAACTGGGTTTACTGGAACATCCCATGAACAGTTTAGACTCTGCCAGTTCTGGGACAGACATGTGAAATTCTCAACATCTTGTGGTTTGTCTGGAATACAGAAAAAAGTTAATAACTTATTACAAATGTGAAATCACATAACATTCTACATAAAAGTAGTTATTTTACATTTAGGAAATATTATTTAAAGAGTACTTTAATAATGAAGTACTTCTTATTGCCTTTCACTAATATTTCTCTCCATCTATTTGTATTTGCAAACAAATGAGTTGAGATTAATCAATTCTATCTAACTTTAAATTTTTATTACAATGACTCCTGTTTCGTTCATTCAATTCCTTTCCAATATCAAACTCTCCCTTTAAGAGGCATTATCATGGTTCAGTACTAATGAACATCACACTTTCCTGTCACATATACAAAACAACAGTAAACAAGTAAATCTAAAAAGGGAAACGAAAAAAAAAAAAAAAAAAACCCGTTTTGCTTCTTTCCTGCCTTATATGAATACAAAGCTCACTGACTAGATATTTCCAACACTTTGACCAACGTTCATGAATGTTGTACACAAATTACTATCTTTTACAAGATATTTAATGGTCACTTTCAACATAAAAATATAGGTAAGAATACAACAATCCTTTCCTATAGTGTCCTTCATCCATGTATAGAAGTGCAATCATGTGGCTTCATGCAGAAAAAAATATTGCAGCAGATGAACATCGCTGCACATACTCAGACCTTAGACAATAGTCTGATGGAAAGATATGTGGGTGTGCAATATACTACTGATCTATGTCTTGTATTACAAAATTAGTTTGGATTCACTATATGTTTACCAACTTCATTTCAACTTTGTTTTTACTTATTCTAGTTTGAAAAGAAATAACTTACTTCTATTTAAGAGAATCTTATGTAGAGCTATTTTTTTCTTAACTATTATATTTAATATTTAATTCACTGAATATTATTGATATCTATTGAAAGTTATCTTCAACATTTTTTCTATAATGAGCCAACCTCTAGTAGTATATCTCTCCATAGCATAGATTAGTAAATTTGTTACGGATTCATTATTACAATAAATCAATAATTCTGGACAAAACATTACTTACATCCAACAAACACTGCACGTTCACATATGAAAGTACCATTTCCCATCAAACACTGGAAAATGTATTTTGTTGGTTCATTGTGTGTAACTTGCACCCTGATGGCAGAATTGTTCACTACCTGGAATAATAAGGATAATATTAGTTTTTTGCAAGTACATTTTCAATATGAAAGGTTCATAATCAATGTTATGAATTGTTGTAGGGATTCAAAACTTCCAAATTATAAGACATTCGAATCAAAGTTAACGTTCCTGCCTACCATCTTGAAGACGCACCCTGATTTAGAAAGAAATTTCTAAGAAAAAAAGAAGAAAAAACAGACCACCAAAACAGTCATTTTGACACAAGAACACATTCCCTACTCATTATCTTCAATCAACACTGCTCATCAGCCATTATTTTTGCTAAAGTTCAATGAAAGACTTATTGCGTACAAAGAATTGTAAATAGTGTTGACGTAGCAAGCGATACAGGATGACATAAGAAAATACATTCATATACATATTTTTCTTTTTTAACACATGTTAACAATATTAATTGATTTGAATGTCTTATGGTATTCAAAAAACTTGCAACAGATAAGTACTGAGACTACATCATACAAGAGGCTCAATTGAATAATTAGCTAAGCTAACCACCTTCAACAAACGCATACGCATGGGAATTTTTCAGGGTATTTTTGATGAAAAAATGTGTGCCTTATAAGCCAAATAATTATGTAATAGTTTTGAGGGCTATCAAGCTTCATATGAAAAGTACTTCTTTAGCACAAAAATATCACAGGTGGTATACATCAAGACCATATATATGGACGAATTCCTGAGAGACCCTAACGGGCCTGTGGCTCCAGTACGGCAGCCTCATTACGACACTGCCGTATATATTTTTTATTTATAGGAGATTTGTTTCCTCCCCCCTGAAAGCGGGTCACAAACCCCGTCTGAGATCAGGTACCTCATTACTGTTTGGTGAACAGGGACCACACACTTATAAGAGACTTGGTCCATATGTCTCCTATCCGATCCCCGTGCCGGGTAGGAGACATATGGACCAAGTCTCTTATAAGTGTGTGGTCCCTGTTCACCAAACAGTGATAAGGTACCTGATCTCAGACGGGGTTTGTGACCCGCTTTCAGGGGGGAGAAAACAAATCTCCCATAAATAAAAAATATATACGGCAGTGTCGTAATGAGGCTGCCGTACTGGAGCCACAGGCCCGTTAGGGCCTTTTCCGGGAATTCGTCCATATATATGGTCTTGATGTATACCACCTGTCATATTTTTATGCTAAAGAAGTACTTTTCATATGAAGCTTGATAGCCCTCAAAACTATTACAGAATTATTTGGCTTATAAGGCACACATTTTTGGCGTTAACCTTCCATCTTTTCACATATCTCTATTTCCCTCAGTCAATAAGGTAAAGGTTTGGTGCAGTATTAAGATATGAAGCACAAGGTCATTACTATCACCGTATTCCCTGCTGTTCATAAAAGGCGAAAAAAAGGGATGGAGTGAGGGGTCTGGGAATCCCCTCTCCTGTATTCTTTTTTATGGAAAGACGGGGCACATAAGGGGGAGGGGAGAGTAAACTATTCCTGAACACTAAATGCCTTATCTTGGCTACTCACTTTTAATTAGGATATAAGCCTGGTAAATAGATTGATAGATAGATTCTCAAATTCCACAGTTTACACTTACACACTGTGTGGGCATGCCATACACATTTAGTTTACTCACCGTATGTGGAATAATTGTTCCATCATTTTCTGTGGTCTCAAAGTACACATCATCCACATGCACTTCTGCTGGGTTGAAGAGGCAATACGCTTCATAGGATGACCCAACTTCCAAAATTATGTCAGTGTTTGGTTGAATGGCTGAAATGATAATATATTTATCATAATTATTATGTTAAAAAAAATATTGTCTTGTCGTGTGAGAGAGAGAGAGAGAGAGAGAGAGAGAGAGAGAGAGAGAGAGAGAGAGAGAGAGAGAGAGAGAGAGAGAGAGAGAGAGAGAGAGAAACAAAACAAATAGAGACAAACAAAACAGATAGACAGACAGACAGAAAGAAAGAAAAGTAGACATTTATAAACAGATAGATAGACATACTAATATAACTGAGATAGATATACAACAGATAAAAGATTGATTAATAGAACACAAACATAATTAGTGTAATTGTTAACAAGTGTAATTGCTTTCAAAGTATAAGACACGAGTTTGCTACAAAATGGAGAAGTAATGATGCAAAATTATTAAAAAAGTATATGAGGAGACAATTAAGGGTTGTCTATAAAGTGAACATAAATTGGAAAATCAGAAATCAACAAGTGCCCAAGAATGAGGTGGTCATCGATTAAAAAGGACATGTTAAAGTTGTCTCCAGTCTACATTTGGAATGAGTTGAGATGCACCATGGGAGGGCTCAAGGTTAAATGGTAAGGATATTATCATTGTGTGAATTAAAAGAGGATTGCCAAAATTTGCAGAATATGTGGGCATGATAGCAAAATTAAGGCATTACAGGATGGGAGAAGACGTACGGGAAGCAAAATCAATTACTACTTCATTACCAGCAATGGCGTTTGGAAATTCGGAGGTCAAATACTCACTTCTGAATTTAAGCAACATAGGAATCGGGGTGAGAAGAAGAATAGAGAAAGTTTAGAGCATGGAGTTAGAAAAGAGAATGAGGAAAGAAGAGATTTATTCTGGGGTGATAATCATTAAATCTTTTTAGAATGGCTTTGAAAAAATTATGATTTCTTACTTCCTTTTCCTGAACTTAAATAGTTGAAGCACTTGTAATTAGGAGCAGAAGTGCCTTGGCAAAGTGCAGCAAGACCCAAAAGTGTCAGTGGCAAGGCCACTGCACTTTTCCAGGAATGTGTCATGATGGCAGCTGTAGTGATGATGGGGAAGTGACACTCCCCCCCCTTACGCTTTCTCCATCTCCATGCTGGCCCCTGAAAGAAAGAAATAACATATTAAGGCATGAAACAAGGCTTTAAATAAAAGCATGATTTTAACTAATCAAGCAAAACAGATTTTGATTCTGCACCAAAGTATACAACTTAGGAGTATACTATGTATTCAAATGCAGGCTAAACAATAATTTAGAATTAATGTCATATTGATGTTTCATAAAACTATCTTACATTAAGATTTTAGTTTGTTCAACATATTAGTTTTATGAATGTTCAAACAATTATATCAGTCATATGACATTCGGCTTTATGCTACAATTCCAAATTCAATAACAGATATGTAAATGCCAGCCAGTAAAACACATTTCAACCATACTGCTCTGATGGAGCCAAATTATGACATACAAGAACTGAACTGAAATTAGCATTACTATTGCAGTAATTCAGTCGATCCACACAGTCAACATATATCCAGCAAACCATAAGTATAAGCTACCTGTGCATCAAAATATGACGTGTGCCTTTTAACACAATATCTGAACACACCTGCAAGTCGATTAATCTACATGCCCCATTCATGAACTTTGAGAACACTCTCATTGAGAGGACGCTAACATGATTAACTCTTAACTTAACTCATTAGCACTGCTCTTAAGTAATGATACAGTGATGTTTATTGTCTAACCTTCCAAAAACATACTATTGACACCGTTGATCAATAGTGACAATTTGTTTATTGTCTATTTATCTGTTTGTTTAATTAATTAAATTGAGAATTTTCATATGCTTGGATATAATTTTATCTATTAATTAATAAATCAATAAATTACCTGTTTATTTGCTTTGATATATATATATATATATATATATATATATATATATATATATATATATATATATATATATATATATATATATGTACATATATATATATATATATATATATATATATATATATATATATATATATATATATATATATATATATATATATATATATATATATATATATATATATATATATATATGTATATATATATATATATATATATATATATATATATATATATATATATATATATATATATATATATGTATGTACATATATATATATATATATATATATATATATATATATATATATATATATATATATATATATATAAATAAATATATAAATATATATATATATATATATATATATATATATATATATATATATATATATATATATATATATATATATATATATATATATATATATATATAATATATATATATATATATATATATATATATATATATATATATATATATATATATATATATATATATATATATATACACACATATACATATGTTTATATATATATATATATATATATATATATATATATATATATATATATATATATATATATATAGTTAATTTTTTTCCCGTTGACTGGACTGTTACGTGCACTATTCATGCCCCGCGGACTCTCGCAGGTTCTCAGATCAGATATAACCCAAACTTTTAGAACAGCTCGACATCCCCCGCCAATGCAAGCTTGCCTTGGGGGTTTCCTATGACACATCCCAGTTTACACTCAGCAGGAGCATCATGTGCCACGCATATTCGTCTCCCGTTACGTCAACATAAATGACGGTGAACTACTTGTCTAGGAAGTTAATGAGTTGCTTTGTGTTCTGCACGTCACGAAAGACAAATTGGTGCTGACTACCTGGTTGCTTGATAAAATGTTATATTCTAATATTCATTAATTAATGGAGTCATTTTTACCCACTCTCCAACATATTCCGCTATGCCTTCCAACCAAAAACTTTCCTACTCAGAGTAACGTTATATATTTTTTTGCAATACAATAACACGGTAAACTTGTAATCTCCCCTCACTAGCACTTCCATTATCGGGCCTGCTGATTTCTCACAAGTCAACAGCAGCTCATACACAATACAGCAATATCGGGGAAGGGATTGTTTGAAACTTCAGCGCTTTCTTTGATATCTTACCACCAGAAAAATAATTAAATGAATAAATAAATAACTGCTGCCGGAAAACCCAAATAAATTTCCTACCATTTCTTCTAAACAAAGTTATAAAATAAATCCCTACACCGTCACTACCAATATGCACCATCAGACCAAATGTAAAATGTAAACACTGCGACTTATTCAGGTTTATTCAAATCAGCAGTACAGCACCAAGCACTTTAATGTTCCACCTGTTGGTTGCAGTCAGGGTTACCACAGCTCCCGCCGGACGTCAAACTAGCTATTAAACGTGTACAACTCTAGGGGAAATACTTAACAAAATCAACACGTGCTCTAAAGCTGTCAGTTAAAAAATTCCACACCGTTTCGGCGAGCAAATCATATGTTCGGACTCATGGCTCAGGTTTCTTTTGGGTGGAGGCTGGCCAGTCACTACTGAAGTAAGTGGAAAAGAAGTGCCATAAATCTCCAGTTGGATATCAAAATATTTCCTAATAGCATTTTTTGGTAAATCAATATTTTTTTTCTACGATGCATCTTGTTTTCTATCTGTAACCCACGTTGTTGCATCCTGTACATATACTTATAGTGAACAGCAGTGCTTAGAAAAGTAGGTTTCTGTACTTCTGGGAACTCTCTGAGCATTTCCTTGGAAATCATCGATCTTAAAGGTTGCCACTCTCAGGTACGAGCACCTGATCCACGACAACGTGTACAACGTTATCTGTAACACCCTTTATACATGACATATATTGCATAATGTAAGGGAATCATCAAGATGAAAAGTAAAAGCTGGGACAAGCCTGCCGAACTTTTTCATAGTTAGTTACAAATCTCGCGACATTTGGCATATGTTCTGTGACGCATGAATGTGGGTGTCGCTTCAGTCATCTCCTTATTAATTATTATGTAATCGAACATCATTTCAAACAAATACAATCCATATTACTATCATCAAATAAACTATATATTGTTGTTTTCAATGTCAGTGACACGTGCGTGTTTCAAGCAGAGTAACACTACAGCAAGAAGTAAGAATGGTGTCCTGAGAGTCACTGCCTGGCACCACCATTCCTCGTATTCTTGTAGTCCTGTCGCGCTGCTGTGAGGGCTGGCTGCGCTTTGTTAGTTTTCATCGCTGGCTGGGATACTTAAATGTTTCGCTCGCAGTTCTCCTCGGGATAGTAAATATGAATAGTCGTGGCTGACATAAGAAATCATGAGACCGCTTTAATAAATGAGTGGAATAATATCCCCCCATCCACTCATGAGCACCTCAAGCAGTGAGGTAATTTTCATTCTGTACTGATTTCATAAATAATTTGAATTTATGGAAATTACTTCTTATTTAATAAGACATGACCAATGTCTTATTTGAAGAAAAGCATTTGATATGTATAGAGATAGACTGAACTTCCAATACTCCATGAAGGTCAAACTATACAACAAGTACAGAGGATGAACAAACAGCAAGTCTTACTGGACCTAAAAAGGTTGTCCGTGTAGCTAATCTTTATTGCTATAGTATCTACATGTTAGAGACACGAGGACAACATTGCTGGAAACATAATTCACACCATGTTACGTTCTTACCACAAACCCTGGTATAGGTGTTTTTCAACACCTATAAAAACACCGTGTACCAGGGTTTGTGGTAAGAACGTAACATTGTGGGGGGTTTTATAGCACAAGTCAAAAAATCTACAATCATTATTGAAACTCACTTATGATGAAATACTTTTGTATTCTTTCGCACGTCAATGCCATATTCCATGCTATATAAATATTGTTTCCCCTAATTAAGTTCCGATAATGAAGTTTAGTTATTGAGAATAATGTCCAACCTATATAACATTGATGTCAAGGGTCGTCGGGATCAAACAGCTATCACCTCAGCCTGCCGCTGCAAGTCGTCTGAAAATACCACTTCACCGGCTCAATTTACAATGGATCGATGTGTGTATGTATGTATGTATGTATGTATGTATGTATGTATGTATATATATATATATATATATATATATATATATATATATATATATATATATATATATATATATATATATATATATATATATATATATATATAGGTGTATATATATATATATATATATATATATATATATATATATATATATATATATATATATATGTATATATATATATATATATATATATATATATATATATATATATATATATATATATATATATATATATACATATACACATGTGTGTGTGTGTGTGTGTGTGTGTGTGTGTGTGTGTGTGTGTGTGTGTGTGTGTGTGTGTGTGTGTGTGTGTGTGTGTAGAGAGAGAGAGAGAGAGAGAGAGAGAGAGAGAGAGAGAGAGAGAGAGAGAGAGAGAGAGAGAGAGAGAGAGAGAGAGAGAGAGAGAGAGAGAGAGAGAGAGAGAGAGAGAGAGAGAGAGAGCTGACTTGAATCAGCATAATTTAAAAAAATAAAAAGGGGTATCCTTTCAAGTATTTTGATATGCCTACCTTTATAATCTGAAGTTTCATAAAGACCCAAAATAACAGGAAAAGTACAAGTACGCACCTACACCGTACATTCTGGTGCACCCTTCTATCCTATGTCAGCACTATCAGCGTAGTCTCGCAGCACTTCATGAGCACCCAGCACTTCGCAAGCTGAATATCACGTTAAAGGCACTAATACTTAACAAGTTGACACAATCGGAATTTCAACACTACTCTAACCTCCCCTCACCAGCCCACAGAGGTTTTACTGAGCAGTTGGTAACTCTACGCGTCCTTGGCTGAGAGTAACCAGCCCGCCGCCCCCGCTGCTTTTTCCACCCTCGCAACACTACTCTGAGTTGCAAGCTACCCAAACTTACTGGTCGTTGCGTTCCCTATTCTTTCAATACACATCATTTAAACACTACTCGATCAACATGGGTTATATCTACATGAAGCATCATGAACCTCGTTTAAGGGGAGTGGGAGAGTGAGGGAGGAACACATCTGTGGGCGTTTTCGGGCCAGTTACCCCATCAGGAAGAAAGAAGGTAAACATGATACATGAGCTGTGCGCTGCCACCACCACTTCCCACATCCACAAAACATCGAGCTGGAGGCATCACGACAATACTTAATAGTTATTATACAAAGTAGTCAAGGGGCATCACCAAAGCCAACATTTACCACCCTGAATGTGTGTGTGTGTAGGGGGGAGGAGGAGGGAGCGTAAATCTAAGCCTGCCAAATATGTGTGTGTGTGTGTGTGTGTGTGTGTGTGTGTGTGTGTGTGTGTGTGTGTGTGTGTGTGTGTGTGTACGCTTTCAAGGAAGTCTATATACATATGGCCATGGAGCTTAGAAACTGGGTCTGACCTTCTACTACTCCCCCTGTTGGGCAGCCATCACCCACCCCACACAATGTCCCTATTCCCTCAGTGTGGTGGTTAGGAGGTGATGGTGGTTATGTGACGGTGTTGTTGTTGGCAATGGTGTTGGTGGTGGCAGCACTACGATTGTTAAAGGTAGCAACGAGAAATGTTGTAACGAGATGGTATGAGAGAGGATAACAGATGACATGGTTTTAAATGTGAACAAGCTACTCTGACCAAGGGAATTATTTAGTGCATTTCAGGTCATGTGAACTTGCCTAGCTCTGCCCTGCCAGTTCAACATCACCACCGTCAGCTTTCACCATCCACTACATGCTCAACTTTCACCCTACATGTTACTGACTGCATAATGTACAACTGTCAATGTGGGCACACTCTCTCTCTCTCTCTCTCTCTCTCTCTCTCTCTCTCTCTCTCTCTCTATATATATATATATATATATATATATATATATATATATATATATATATATATATATATATATATATATATATACTATATATATATATATATATATATATATATATATATATATATATATATATATACACACACACATCTCTGTGTGTGTGTGTGTGTGTGTGTGTGTGTGTGTGTGTGTGTGTGTGTGTGTGTGTGTGTGTGTGTGTGTGTGTGTGTGTGTGTGTGTGTGACCTATCATATTCGGCCCCAGTCTAAGGGTGAAGCAGCCTCCCTTTGCCTCATTCCCTCCTTGAACCTATATCGCCTTCACTTGGACCGTCGTGACCCAGCGCCGGAGACATGTTTGCGACCCCCAATTAGGAGGCAGCTTCATCACTGTCCCTACGGCCGGTCACCACTTTTCGCCATGTCGCGCCGCTGCATCAACAGTAAGCCACTTCAGCAACTATAACCTAGCTGGCTTGCCTTGCTTCTTGCCACTCTTCCAAATTAAAAACTCCAAACTATTTCAACTCTCTTTGTCTAGCTGCTGCCTTTCTTTTTTGCTGCATTGCTGACTACCACTACACTTGCTGCCTGGATCACTACCACTATACTTGTGTGTGTGTGTGTGTGTGTGTGTGTGTGTGTGTGTGTGTGTGTGTGTGTGTGTGTGTGTGTGTGTATGTGTGTGTGTGTGTGTGTGTGTGTGTGTGTGTGTGTGTGTGTGTGTGTGTGTGTGTGTGTGTGTGTGTGTGTGTGTGTGTGTGTGTTTTAAAAAATCATTCATATGAGCGTAATGATTAGTTTTGCTATCCTTGTTTTCATCATAAATTTTAAACACGAGTCTAACAAACTAACCTACAGGTTGAAATAACAATTAACTCATCTTTTCTCACTTTATTTTCACTCCTCATTATTAATCTCTCTCTCTCTCTCTCTCTCTCTCTCTCTCTCTCTCTCTCTCTCTCTCTCTCTCTCTCTCTCTCTCTCTCTCTCTCTCTCTCTGATGCCTCACCCATGTAAGCTCACTCAAATACGTGACACCCGACGAGTACAGTCGCATCACAATACCATCTTGTTCCTGCGATACTGACCCAAATTTTGTTACGTCTTCCCAGCGACACAAGTACGTCTCTCACACAGCCCATGAGAGTGAGTGAGGGAGAGAGGGAGAGAGGGAAAAACGTGGCTTCGAGATAATCGATGATGTCATTACCACACTTGGCATCCTCTACACCTCACCTTACGACGAAGCTGAATTTCCCCCAAAGCGGTGTTAGACTAACTGACTAACACTCATTGTTTATGTATGTAATATAAACATAAATTTTTGTTTTGCTTTTTTATAATTAATTCATATATTCAGCATTCACTGAGTGTTTCAATAGCATCACTGGGCTGGGGTGAGGCCGGACGTCCAGCCCCACAACCTCATTACCTAAACAAACAAGGCAAGGCAGGGCGTGGTGGGTCGCGTGTCAGCCTACCTTGCTAATTCATGAAGAAGAAAAAAACCCGCCTCGTTTTCTTTCTTTTTTCATTTTTCTTCCCTTTGCGGAATATCTCGTAGTAATGCACCATGCGTATTATTATTACAAATGTGCCTCTTAAAACATTGTATAGTTTTCTTTTTATCTAAATTACATTCCATACTGTCATTCCATATTGTTTTCGACTACAGAAACGCAGCAGGGAATCAACAGAGTGGGTGAAAATACTCCAAGTTTAGGAGAGAATGGGGACTATTGATCAGTGTGCGGAGTTAATTGCTCACCATTTTACTGCCCTCAAGTGGCGGTCGGAAAGGGGAGGAGAAGGAGTAGGAGGGGAAGGTGGAGGAGGGGGAGAAGAGATAGAGAAGGATGAGAAGGAAGACGAGAACAAAAATGAGGACGAGGACGAAGGCCAGACCAGGAGGAGGAGGAGGGGGAGGAGGAGGAGGAGGAGGAGGAGGAGGAGGAGGAGGAGGAGGAGGAGGAGGAGGAGGAGGAGGAACACATAGGAACACATAGGAAGAACAAACAGCAACAGGCCTACTGGCCCTTACGAGGCTGTTTGTGATAGAGACTAAACTACACTATCTAATCTGGGGTGAAGGATACAGGATAGTAAGGGTGAGGGATTCTCCCACCAACCACGCACGACTGGCAGGAGAGGAAGGTCAACCATGCAATTAAAAAAAAATAATAATAATAATAATAATAAAAAATAAAAAAATAAATGCGTGGAATTAAATTATACTAGACTATCACTACTGTCACTACCACTACTTCCTGACAAGCGATGTCAGGCCCCTAGCGACGTCTTTCCGAATCGAGATTTCGTAATTACGGTACATTAGAAGGAACTTGCTCAAAGTTTACTACGTTGACGAATAATGTTTTAGTTGCGGATTGGCTTCTAAATAGTTGTCCAGTCTATTTTTGAATGTATTAATTGTTTTACTGTCAACGACATTGGCGGGCAGGGAGTTCCAAACGTTAACGATCCGATTGAAAAAGAAATGCTTGGCTTCGTTTGATGTGAATCTTTTACCAGTAATCTTAAAAGTATGACGTCTTGTTATATTTGATCGATCAAAAGTAATGTAATCTTCTGCATTGATATTATCAAATCCTTTAATTATTTTGAACATTTCAATTAAATCTCCTCGCATCCTTCGTTTTTCTAGGCTGAATAAGTTTAATTCTTTAAGTCTTTCTTCATACGGTTTATTTTTCAGCTTTGGAATCATTTTTGTTATTCTACGCTGGACTCTTTCCAGTTTGTCAATGTCCTTTCTGTAATATGGGGACCAAAACTGTACGCAATACTCAAGATGAGGTCGTACTAGTGAATTATGCAGTTTTAATATGACTTTTTCTGGTTTATTTTCGAAAGTACGCCCAATAAAGCCGACCAATCTGTTAGTAGTTTTAACGAACTCTGAGCAATGCTGACTGGGTTTTAAATCGTTTGATATTGTGATTCCTAGATCTTTTTCCTTGTTCACTGCAGAAAGTAGTTTTCCATTAATTGAATACCGAACGTGATCATTATTTCTTCCGATGTGTAGTACCTTGCATTTATCAACGTTAAATTTCATTTGCCATTTATTGGCCCAAGACGTTAGTCGATCAAGGTCTGGTTGTAAGACTTCTCTGTCACTTGTCGTAGTTACTTTACTGGCAATTTTCGTATCGTCAGCGAATTTCGATATTTTGCATGAGATCCCATCATCTATGTCATTAACATATATCAGGAACAAGACAGGACCAAGCACTGAACCTTGTGGTACGCCACTTTTTACGTTTAACCATTGAGAGGAGACACCGTTTAAGACTACTCTCTGTTTACGTTCAGAGAGCCAGTCCTGAAGCCAATTGTAAATGCTACCAGAGATACCGTGAGTCTTTAGTTTATTAAGCAATCGTTGATGGGAAACTTTATCAAAGGCCTTTTGAAAATCCAGATATATGAGGAGGAGGAGGAGGAGGAGGAGGAGGAGGAGGAGGAGGAGGAGGAGGAGGAGGAGGAGGAGGAGGAGGAGGTGGAACACAAAGGAAGAACAAACAACAGCAGACCTACTGGTCCTTACGAGGCTGTTTGAGGAAGAAAAGGAAGAATAAAAAGAGAAAGGGGATGATAATGAAGAAAAGGAAGGGGAAGAGGAAGAGAACGAGGACGAAAAGGACGAGAACGATAACAAATGAGAACGACGAGGATAAGGGCCAAACCCAGGAGGAGGAGGAGGAGGAGGAAGAGAAAGAGGAAGAGGAGGAGGAGGAGGAGGAGGAGGAGGAGGAGGAGGAGGAGGAGGAGGAGGAGGAGGAGGAGGAGGAGGAGGAGGGAAAAAAAATCACGTTGGGGAGAGGGAAAGTTTGTAGGTTCATTAAGAAAGCTCCCCCTTCCGCAGCAAATCATCAGCCTCCATCAGCATGCACCTGAACCCACCACTCCAGCATGTCTAACTAGAGCACGCCCGCCCGCATACACAAACACACACACATACACACACACACACACACACACACACACACACACACACACACACACACACACACACACACACACACACACACACACACACAAGCCTACCTACAATTCACGTCAAAATATATGCCTTAAATTTTTTCTTCTTAAAAAATCGTTTGAAAGATCATTAAAATAATTTCATATCCGATTATGTTCAACAGTCACGGTATAGAATGTTTTATATAAATTCTGAATTATAAAGAAACTTCCTATAAGATCACCACTACAACACGACTCGCCCGTAGCTGCCTGTCCACCACTCATTCAATAAGATGCCTCGTTAACACAGATACAAAGCAGCTTACTAAGTGCACATGATAATGCAATGTTACATTACGTACATAAGAAACTCGCATATAATTACTGAAAATTCCGAATAATTTAGGCATCACGTCAGTCTGAATTTTTAATGAAATTTGTTTCCAATCCGTAAATGATCATTCATGAACTTGCAAATATAGGATCTGATGATAATATAGCTACGAAAAACTATATAAATAAATAAATAATCATATACATATAAAAACACAAACATTCCAATTGGGTCTTGTGAGTAAACCTGAAAGAAAAGTTCGATTGATTGAAAAAAAAAGTAATAGTAATAACAATTACATTAATAATAACGTGTACATACATAATATGACCTTGGATACCGGTCCACGCCCTGAAAACCTGACCCAGAACACCACCACAACGCCTTTCCATCTCCATTCCAGCTTCCTGGGAAACTGAGAAGCTGTGAAAGGTCAGAGTTGCCCACATCCACAACTAGCTTTAAAGAATTCCAACCTCGGCTTCTGCAGGTTGAGTTGCAACAAGAAAAACGCGCGATCATAACTACATCAAGGACGACATATTATACGTTATACACTGTAGAGAATTTCAACTATAAAAAGTATTCAGCAATTTTGTGTCCCTCATGTAAATGTGTACACGATTCAACACAAACACTTTAATGTATGTAGAAACGCAGAGCAAGGACATCCAAACAGGGCATGATAAAAAAAAAAAATAGTATAGTGTATCTTTTTTGCCCAGAATTCAAGGAATATTGTGGGTAAACGCAGGACTCAAACTTCAAAAATATATAAGCAATATGCCTTTGGTGATAGATAGCATAAAAAACAATAAACTAATATATATAATTTGTATATCTTTCACGTTCTTTAACGGCTAATAGAAGGGTGCAGCTGCCTTAGGAGGTAAACACACTGGCTGACTTAGAACGCTGACAAAAGCTGAGGAACGCTGACTTTCGGTTTGGACTGCATGCAAGTGCGGTTGAAATGTGCAATGAAGACTAATATGTATTACACCACATCCTTAATATATGTAAAAAAGAGATGGAAAAAAGGTTATACATGGTGATATGACGGATTGAGGATGAGAAAGCAGGTTAGTGAAAGAAAGAAGGGTATGAGGAAGAAGCAAAGAGAAGGCCGAAGGAATGCTGATTCATACCACAACGCATGTAGTAAAACTAGGCGATGCATACACACACACACACACACACACACACACACACACACACACACACACACACACAGACACAGACACAGACACACACACACACACACACACACACACAGACACACACACACACACACACACACACACACACACACACACACACACACACACACACACACTTCTTCACGATCCTTCTCATCACTGCCGTCTTCGTTTTTTTCCTCCTCCTCCTCCTCCATCGAACTACTTGTGGATGGGAGTGAAGTGGGGAGGTTGCTGCATCAAGGGTAAACAAATGCAATACAGAGATCACTTCAGTGTCACGCATGAGGTCTTGAAGAACATTTATTTTGTCCACGGAGACACTGACATATACATTCGTAAGGTTAAAGAAGTGACGATACAAAACAATACAAGTTTCAGAGTAAACTAAAGAGCAGTTGTGGCATGTAAGACAAATAACACGAAACTTAATGATTGGTTTGAGAGAGAGAGAGAGAGAGAGAGAGAGAGAGAGAGAGAGAGAGAGAGAGAGAGAGAGAGAGAGAGAGAGAGAGAGAGAGAGAGAGAGAAAGCAATAGCCAAGTAAGGCGGTTCGGCTCCAAGAGGTCGAGGCTTCTCTCATACCGTCCCTCCCTTACCCCTTGTTATCCCATCCCTCCCCTCCCCTCCCCACCTTACCCTTTTCCCCTCCTCCCACGCATGCACACCACCACTACCACCACCACCACTGCAACCACCTTCCTTCCTCACCACCACTATAAACCACTACCATCACCAACCTTTCTCTTCCCAGTTCCCTTTTATCCGTCCTCCATCACCACCACCACCACCACCACCACCACTCTTAACATTACCGTCCCTCCTCCTCCACCGCTTCATCAACTACCATCTCCAATCTCCCAACCCATTACTACCACAATCATCTACCACCACCACCACTCCACTGACCAGCCACAACACCACACTGCTATTACCTCCGCACCCAGGATCGTCTTGCACAGTTACTGCAACAAGAAGTGTTATTTATTTATATAAATTATTTTTTTTTTTTCGTTCCCGTTACACTCTACCTTCGTGCGCTTAGTTAATTAATGCTGGACTCTCTGACGCCGCTCAAGGTCACCAGGAATCAATTACTCTCTCTCTCTCTCTCTCTCTCTCTCTCTCTCTCTCTCTCTCTCTCTCTCTCTCTCTCTCTCTCTCTCTCTCTCTCTCTCTCTCTCTGTCTACTTCCTCGTTTAGCTGGGGGGGGTTTTCTTTGCCTTCGATATGAATATGTTTCTCAGAGAATGTGAAGCTATTCCTCTGAAGCTTAAAGCCAGTCGATTGTGCAGGACTGGGGGTGAGTTGGCACAGAAGACGCTGTGTGCAGGGCTGGGAAGGCTAGAGAGAGAGTGTGTGTGTGGAGCCTGTTTGAGGTCGGTGGAAGATGGCGATGGTGGAGGCGGTGGTGGGGTGGTGGTGGCAGTGTGTTGTCGGGTTGGTGGTGGCAGTGGTGGTGATGGTGCAACGGCCGTCGATCGTTCCCCCACACGACAACCTCCTCCTCCTCCTCCTCCTCCTTGTCTCCTCCTTCTCACCACCTCCAACTTGGTCCGCCTCAAGTTGCAACACTAGCATTGTCCCTCCACCATCCAATCCTCACCACCCCCGCAGTCATCACCACATCCCTCTCCCTCCCTGCTTTGCTACTTGAATCTCAGTCTTTCTTAACCTCACTCAATCCCTCTTCACCACCACCACCACCACCATCACAACCACTAACAACACTTCATTCCTCTTCAGTATTACCCTAAACTCTTCTCTCAGACACCCTTCTCATTGTTTTTTTGTTTTATTCAGTCTCCCATCAACACGATCTGCAACACCATCTATAAGTACCGTTACCATCTCATTAACACCATTATTAAGGAGGTTAATTAATAATCCACCCTAACTTCACAATTCCCTTCCCTAATCTCGATAAAGATTAAAAAAAGAAGGAAAAAAACGGAACATCAATTCTTCCTGCTTCACAGACTCCGCCGAGGCCTATCTACAGACAGACAGCTTTCCATCCCATCCCTCTCTCTACTCTTTCTTCCTCTTTCCTACCAGCACTCCCTCACTCTTCTTCACTCTCCACCTCCTCCCACATCGCCCCTCTCTCTCTTCTTCCCCCTCTCTCTCCCTTCCTCCCTCCTTCTTAGCTGGTCCCTTAGTGACACAGCAAGATAGTTCCTTCTCTTCCACTTCACCCCACTCCCTCTCCCCCATCTTGGCAGTAGACCTTCACCCCTCTCCACTATACCTCCCCTCCCCTCCTCTAACCCCCCTTCACCCCAAAACACACAATGGAGTAACATTGCCTCGAGCAGTTAACTGATGCGGCCGCTCCATTTGTTTACCACAACACACACAGACAAACACACACACACACACACACACACACACACACACACACACACACACACACACACACACACACACACACACACACAGACACACACACACACACACACACACACACACAGACACACACACAAACAAACACAAAAAAATAACACGCACACACACACAAACACATCCACATCAACATAAACATATACAACACACACATCATTTGCATCCCTCACAATGTATATTCAAAACACGACAACAACACAGCTGTAACAACTATAGATCCACCCCTAACAACCCCAACCCCGCCCCGTCCCGCCCCTTTACCCCCAATGAACCCACATCGCCTCCATAACAAGGTCCTCACAGCCCTAGTCTATCCTCTTTGAAGCTAAAACTGGATAGAGTGCGTCCTTCTTACCCTTCCCAAACGTAACTAACTGCTTCAAATCATGCTAAGGAAGGGCACTGCGGCTGGGTACATGCTGGCTCTCTCTCACCCCACGTCACCAGCACCAGAGGAGGAGAGGAAGGGAGTCTTATCCGAGAAACTCAGATGTGCTCTCTGTAAACGAGCCGCAGCGGATGTCTGTCCCTCGGTACACTTCCCGTCCATTCTTGGTGAGCAGATGGACGAGATCCTAGCCCATCCTCTGACGCCAGGTGATAGTAGTAGTAGTAGTAGTAGTAGTAGTAGTAGTAGTAGTAGTAGTAGTAGTAGTAGTAGTTGTTGTTGTAGTAGTAGTAGTAGTAGTAGTAGTAGTAGTAGTAGTAGTAGTAGTAGTAGTAGTAGTAGTAGTAGTTAAAGTAGTAGTAGTTTCTTCAGCACCACAACGACCCCCAACGTTACACCAACACTCCTCCTTCACTGTCTTAAACAAAGTCTGAAATAGCTCTGCTTGCGCGAGGTTTCTCATAACAAACATGACCAGCCAGCCAGAGGCCTTAAGCAAGAACAGGATGAGATGAAGAATGTGAAGAACAAGGATGCAGAGAATGATGGATAAGGAGGAAAAGGGTGATAATCAAGAGCAAAACACCACTTATACTAAAGAGGACTATGAAGAAATGCGTTATGATCAATGTAGCAAACACTAAGACTCAAACACATATATAAAAAGAACGCGGCTCTACAGAAATGCTTCAAATTACCTAGAATTATTGCAACGAATTAAATAAAACTAGGAAAAGTCATTACACTATACTGAAAGCGAGAGAGAGAGAGAGAGAGAGAGAGAGAGAGAGAGAGAGAGAGAGAGAGAGAGAGAGAGAGAGAGAGAGAGAGAGAGAGAGAGAGAGAGAGAGAGAGACCGATAGACAAACAGAGCATATTAAGGGAGCATCTTATGAGTGGAATTTGAGCTTCACACACACACACACACACACACACACACACACACACACACACACACACACACACACAGAGGAGGGTGATGAGGAGCTATCACGAGGTCAAGAGGAGGTCAAAGCTGTCTAAAATGAGAGAGAGAGAGAGAGAGAGAGAGAGAGAGAGAGAGAGAGAGAGAGAGAGAGAGAGAGAGAGAGAGAGAGAGAGAAAGTTGGGTAAAGAAAAAGAGAATCAATAAAGCCGAGAGACCCAAGAGATTGTTTAGGGTTAAGAGGTGGTCAGTTTGTTGTGACCACCACCACCACCATCACCACCACCACCACCACCACCACCACCCTAACCTCATACTACAACACCATCACCGTTAAGGATTATCAATACCACCACCACCAAGTCACCCTTTGATTGCCTTTCTACCTACATTTATAATTTCATTGCATTTTTTCTTCTGTTTCCTTTTCCATGTAGCGAAAGTGAGAACTCCTTGACCTGACCTGACCTAACCTAGTGACCCTCATCTTCTCAGTTGCCAAGAGGATTGGCATATTCACCGTGTGTGGCTTGTTTGTTTGTTTGCTGTCGCTACCCGCCTTTTCCTCCTCTTCCTACACTTCAAGTTTCTCCTCCTCCTCCTCCTCCTCCTCCTCCTTTTCCTCCTCCTCTTACGGTTTCCTATATTTTTTTCTTCTTAATTCATGTCGATGCATATATTCAAGGCAAGGAAATTGTAACAGAGGAATAATAATCAATCTACAAATGTATAACTGTTTTTCACACACACACACACACACACACACACACACACACACACACACACACACACACACACACACACACACACACAC
>JAXIVD010002666.1:52500-55888 GCA_036785275.1 Cancer borealis
CTCTCTCTCTCTCTCTCTCTCTCTCTCTCTCTCTCTCTCTCTCTCTCTCTCTCTCTCTCTCTCTCTCTCTCTCTCTCTCTCTCTCTCTCTCTCTCTCTCTCTCTCTCTCTCTCTCTCTCTCTCGCTACGGATGGTATGATGCAACTGAGGAAATAGCTTGGCTGAGATATAAAAGACATGATACATAAGTGCTCCTCTCCAGCTACATAGCATGTGATGCGGTTGATGACGAGGGAGAGGAAAGGGGGTCTGGGGCGTGGGGTGGGGATAGGCGTGGAGGCAGTGGGTGACGAGTGTGGTGTGTAAGCGACAATAACAGTGCCAATGTGGGGCCTGTGACATCACGTTAAAGTTACTGAAGACCGGATTTACGTTTGAGGGTTAGCCGGACCACCTGCATGTGTGTGTGTGTGTGTGTGTGTGTGTGTGTGTGTGTGTGTGTGTGTGTGTGTGTGTGTGTGTGTGTGTGTGTGGTGACATCAAGTTGGGCATCAGGATTGAATCAGTCGAGCGTTGAATGGAGCTTGACTGCCTCTCGTTCGTTACTCGTCTTGTTCTTGAAACGTTCTCTCGTCCTCTCCCCCCACTTGACCATTTATTATGTTTATTGCATCCTTCCTTATCAAACACTTTCTTGCAGCTTGTTGATCATAAAGAATAACAATATTTACGTGAGCTTCCTCGGATTTAATGCCTTTTGAAGACTTCCGTGTAAATTACTACGCATGTGACTCTTGCTTGATTTCTAAGACCATCGTCATGCTGGTGCTAAGAATGCCATGCATGCGTGCGGTGACAAACTTAGACGAACGTTATTTTCAAAACTTGTAGAAAACACACGAAATCGTCTAATATACATGCATTAGTTTAAAATGTTCTTCGTATTTGGATGACACTGATTTTTAACTTTTTCTCCTAAGAATAATGATGTAACGTTTTCTTCATTTGACTTTTTTTGTTATGATGTAAGATGGCACAACAACACATATCAGGATATATTCTTAAAGTTTGGTATAGAAAGTAAAGTAAGTGAAGAAAAAGAAGAAATTCGTTGATAGATCCCATTCTTATTTTCTGAAGATCATTCTAGAACGTGGGTTACTACATAAAAATAAAAAAAATAAGAGACAGAACACACGCGGTGGGCAAAAAAACCCAGAGGGAGGCAAGTGATGGAATGAGGAAACAAAAAAAGGGAATAACAAAATTTAATAAAATAAGGCACATGATAATCTCCCCGTGAATCAGAGCAGCGCGGCAACATTTTTTTGTATACAAGAGCTCAACCGGAGCAAACAGAGTAAAAAAAAAACCCAACTAACTTCCCCGCTGGCCGCCCAGAAAATGTATCTTTAAGTGATTCGTACCCTGAGTTAGCCTGGACACGAGAGTTCCTTGGAGATGAGCCTCACACCGCACACCCGGACTGTTGTTGGTGGATGGTGTTCTGAGCTGGTGGGACGGGCGGTGGGCATGGATAGAGACGCAGGGGAAGAAGCAGATGGAACACAGGATAAAAAGACCGTGAAAGAAGGTGTAAAAGGAGGAACACAGAAGGGAAAGCAGAAGGGAGGAGAAGCACAGGTGTAGGTAACAGCACTACGCCTGCCTTGACAGATGTGGTCGCGAAAGGTTAGAGGTGAATGAACGCGTTTTCTTTCCAAGCAAATATCATTATTTTTGTGGGCAAACACGACTCGAGGACATTATGAAAAAATGGATTATATAGGAGAATGAGTAATGGGTTTAAAACCTATAAAATAATGTATGTGATTGGAGATGAGACAAGAAATGACTATAAAATATTCGTATAGAAAGAAACGGATAGTGGAACTGATGACAACACGATATAAAAAAAAAAACATGTTGGAAGTTACAACTTTTGAACACTTGAATCAAGAAACCAAAAGATACGAGACAAAATATATTAATACATAAAGACGAACAGAAATCATGAGAAGAAAATTATCAGCAATCAAACGAAAAACGAGAACGTCAACAGACACAATTTTCGAGGTGTGAACTCAAAAAAAAAATATATATAAATAAAAAATAAAAATATATATAAATAAAAAAATAAATAAATACATAAATAAATAAAAACTATGTCAGTAAACCACAATGTGACATGACCTCTCCTCGACCATTGTCACGGAGGGAGGAGGGAGGGAGGGAGTCAAATGCCACGCAGAGTTGGGAAGCGATACCTGTTTAGAGGAACAATGACGTAAAGTACATTTGGCAACCCTTCTTCCGCCCTCCCCTCCCCGCACCCGCCACACCTCCAGTCTTCCTCCCCCACCCACGCTTCCTCTGCCTCCCAAGAAACACTCATCACGCAAGTTCATATAGACTGGCTCTGAGTAGTCTGTGGTACGTCACTGGCTCCGCGTGGCAAGGGACAGGGGAAGGGGTAAGGGTAAGGGGTAAGGGGTAAGGGGTAAGAGGAAGGGAGGGAGAGCCACGACAAACACTGTAACGGTGCCAAGAGTCCTGTGCCACACCATCTCCCTCCACTTCTTGTCGCAATGAAGAAAAAAAAATATAGAAAATTAATTAATATATGAACCTCATTTTCATTAAGTTGAGCTACTAAATACTTATTAGATCTGATACTTAATGACTTTCCTAATTTTTTCCTAATCTATTGATGTTTTTTTTTTTTCCTGTTTGCTCTAGGAAGGCTGCAGTAAATCAAGTCTGCAACACGGACACGGCTGAATCACGTCACGTTCCTCGTAGTTCTAGTCCCTGGAATATTCATCAACACTTCTTCACTTACTGTCAGAGAATCGCAGACGTGGAGCCGAGGCCAAGGTAACGGAGGAATGAGTTACAATGTCAACGTCGATCGCGTAGATAATAATAACAATGATGAAGATGATGATGATGATAATAATAACAATAATAATAATAATAATAATAATAATAATAATAATAATAATAATAATGACAAACATGAATAGTCAATAGAATGCAGATGTTGCAAGATGGCGCCTTTTTTTTCCCAGTTCATCCTCAATGATAGACAAATTTTCTTTTCCTCCATTTCATCTTTTTATATTTTTTTCCTACCTCAGAAAATGTTAATAATATTTTCATTTGGTAATGGCATATATTAATATATAAACAGGCTAAGGCTTTTTTTCTCCTTTAGATCTTAAAATGACGTGCCGTGATAAAATAAAATGTATTCACTCTTTCCAACAAGATGACAATGTGATGAAAAAAAAAAGGAAAAAGAGGAGGAGGAGGAGGAGGAGGAGGAGGAGGAGGAGGAATGCATAATTATTTTAAATAAATACTGAAACACACACACACACACACACACACACACACACACACACACCACACACACACACACACACACACACACACACACACATAC
>JAXIVD010002667.1:0-50000 GCA_036785275.1 Cancer borealis
AGATGTACTTGCCTAGTTTGTTGTTTGGTGTAGATTTTCAGAATTTTTTTTTTTTTTTGTAGTGACGCCTTAAATATTTACGTTCTCTCTTGAATATGTTGAGAATGTGCAAGACTAATTGCTACTACAGCCTCAGATGCATATAAACATAGTAAGTCCCGTCTGAGGACAGTATGGCAGCAATTTGGGTAATCTTTGACGCTTTGGCCACTCGGCGGTGATATCAAAGAATGAAAAGTGGTCAGCGAATAACGGGGATTCGAACCCGGGACCCTAGGCTCGCATACCTGAGCGCTAGACTACTGTACCACCGCTTTTCATACCATTAAAAAATTAGCTTTAATAAATTTGTTGCTCAAATTTAGTATAAATTGACTTCTTCATCTTCATATGAGATATTACTTTTGTAGGGGTGGAAGAACATATTAAAAGCTTTCTAGGGTTGCGGGACATCAAAAAGGTTGCAAACCCCTGCTTTAAAGAAAGAAAATGAAAATTAAATGAAAAGCAAATGAAAATTTAATGTTTAACAACTATACAAAATAGTTCTACAGAATTTTAATTCATTACTGTACCCTTGAAAAGAAGTTAAGTAGCAGATGGGCTGTCAGGATCATCATCTTCATCACTGATTATACAGCAGCAGATTTTAACAATTACGCCAAATAAATGAAAAGGAATTCCTGTTTGCTGTTGCAAGCATTTGCAAATAGCTGATTCTGGGTACAGCGCTATCAAAACATAAACATAAACACCTCCATCCCCTGTTTCTATTTCTCCTACTATCCTCTTTACAAGGTCTGGCAACAACAGGGATTTGTTTAATGCATTTTTGTCATCTCTTGGCCAGTACCCTTTTAATCTATATATATAAAAGAAAAAAAAAGAAAATTGAAACCGTGCTCTGAAATTCATGCCGGAATACTAAAGGATCAGAATATCGGTTGCCGGATTATCGATAGTCAACCTGTGTATATATGTGTATATACATACAGTAAAAGCTCGATATAATGAACCCGCTTATAGTGAATTTCGGATATAACGAATGACATTTCCTGACCGAACCAAGTCAGATATAACTAACCAAATTTCGTTATATCCGAGGCGTGGGG
The DNA here is from genome assembly GCA_036785275.1 of Cancer borealis. Classification (NCBI taxonomy): domain Eukaryota; kingdom Metazoa; phylum Arthropoda; class Malacostraca; order Decapoda; family Cancridae; genus Cancer; species Cancer borealis. Next base: position 1,113 of record JAXIVD010002667.1, read on the forward strand.
TGTGCCGGCCGAATTCTCCACTTTGTTTGAACATGAACGTGCCAACACGCATGCCACTCAGTCCACAGTTAGCTCTCACTGTGAAGGGTTGGTCGTGCTCCTGCTCTCGCCACTTGCTACCTACTACGTACCTACTACCTACAGTATTACCTACTGTAACAACTCTGTATGAACACATCTTAACAAACAAAACCTCGTATATATTGTACTCGTTCAGTATTTTTACTGAACTTCGGATATAATGAATTATCAGATATAACATCAGACCCCCCGCCCCAATTGGTTCGTTATATCGAGGTTTTTATATATATATATATATATATATATATATATATATATATATATATATATATATATATATATATATATATATATTTATATATATTAGCTATCCTAACTCACTATAAAGTCAAGTGATACTTACTGGTAGACAGAATTCTTCAAAAGCAGGTTTTACAAGATTAGTATATTGATGAAGCACCATTTCAAGGGATCTGCCCCGCTCTCTTGTATCTCTCATCACTGAAAAATGGAGTTACATTCAGATTAAAAATTTAAATATTAGCAATAATTTTACTTTTGCAACAAGTATAAGAAAATTTTTAATATATATATATATATATATATATATATATATATATATATATATATATATATATATATATACATATATATATATATACATATATATATATATATATATATATATATATATATATATATATATATATATATATACATATATATATATATATACATATATATATATATATATATATATATATATATATATATATATATATATATATATATATATATACATATATATATATATATATATATACATACATATATATATATATATATATATATATATATATATATATATATATATATATATATATATATATATATACACATACATATATATGTCTACAGCTGTTAACCTGATATAATCCTGTAGTGGTAACATTACCTTTACTTTTGTTTAGGTTATGTTCCTGCTTCTGGATTACATCAGAGTAACAGCTGTTTACAGAGGCAGCACAGGGAATTGCACCATGGCACATAACAATGTAATGAAAGCCTACCAATAAATAATGCCTTTGTTTCATTTCATAGTTTTACTACTTTAGCTGAACCATATGGTTTCGATGAGAAATATGACCAAACTTCATCTTTGCTAGTAACCAAAACAGAAGCTTTCAAGTGCAGAAAACGAAAGACTTACTTACAAGGAAAAGTAAGAGGAAATGAGTGAGGAGAATAATATTTGCATAATAGAATTAGTAAAATATGTTGTACAGTGCTCCCTCCAATTATGCGTGAAATTGATTGACATTGCAGGCCGCAAAATTCAAATTAGCAAAATTGGAATCATTAACCTTATGGTGATTTTAGTCATATTTTTGCTCTTGTTTGTACACAAATACATGTAATTATACATCCTATAATAAAGAAAAATACAGGAAAACATAAACATTATCATTATCCATAAGAAAATTTATTTAAATTATCATTTTCTGTACCTGGACTAGCAGAGATGAAGATTGGTTTCGGTTGCAAAATTGGAATATCGCAAAATTAGAACCCGGAAAATTGGAGGGAGCACTGTATGTAGTGAGTGCACGAAACAAGAAGTTACTTGCAAGTTTATCCATCATCAGTGTGACATGTAGATAAAGTTAGTGTGTTCACAGTGTAAATTTGTTGTGTATAACAATAGTGATCTCACCTCATGCATGGGATTAGACCTCAAAGGCTTAATGACAAAATATCTAGAGAAGAGATAAAGACAAGAATGCCCCAATTAAACGAAAAATGAGAAATATGAAGCCTGAGAAGGATCTGGCATACAAGAGGGGAGCCCAATAACATTGCCATAAATTAAAGACATTTTTCTCAAAATGTAAATTATTTACCTTTATGGTTCTATTTTTCTTTCGTTTCTCAACAAATTTCCATAGGATGCAACTAAATAGTTAGAAATCTCTCTATGGCAAAACTAAATCAAAATTACATCATTGCATTGGTTTCATATATGTGCAGCCGACAGTGAACTTATTTTCACACTGAGGACTCTTTATTATATTTTTTATTTTCTTACTCAAACCTAGGAGAACCTACATGTGCCCCGTTTGGGCAGCTGTATGCTAGCAAAACCTGAGCAATAAAGGAGGATGTACACAGGCTAAAGTTGACAGAGATGGCAATCATTATTTGGATAAGTAGTGCGTCACTGAATTACAGACCAGTGGGAGGAAGGATCAGAGATGGCAAACTGAGGGATATTTGGAAGTTGAATGTATTAGTCTAATGATGAGAAGAGGTAGATTGAGGTCATTTTGGTATGTTGAGAGGATGATGTGGAAAAGATGACTGGAAACTGAAGTGATCTGGATGTAGCTGATGGAGTCTTAAGAAGGAAACCAAAGAAACTTAGAATAAAGTGGTCCAGAAGTACCTCAGAGATCTTCTAAACATGAACAGGGGGATACAAGAGATTGTGCAATCTGACAAGCTGTCATCATGTCAACATGAACGATACATGCAAGCATGCATGGAGCCTTTAAAAATTTTGATAGTGGTGTTAAACTGATATTCCTTGTCAAATACAGAAAACATAAACTCAAAGATCGATTTGAATAAATTTTATATAATAATAATTAAAAATAAATAAATAAATAAATAAATAAAAAAATAAAAAAATAAACTAAGGTACTTACAGATTTATAGCTTATAACTACTTATGACATGTGATAAATGTTGAATTGTTACATATCTCATAACTTGTCACTCGATAACTTTACCAACTTTAGTTATGTGTCATTTAAATCATACCTATACCTTTTGGCGAGATATTTGAAGACTTGCAAAATCCTAAAGCAAAGATGAAGCTATTATAGCTGTAATATCCTGTCCAATTAAAGTAACAGCATCCTAAGCATACATACCTCTTCTAGCCAACCTTGTGTCAGCATCAGAGTCAACAAAGAGCTTCATGTGGAAAAGATTTCTTATTTCTGGCGGGTAGAACATAAGGATTCCTTCAAATAGTACAACATCAGCAGGATATATAGTAGTTGTGCTTTCCAATCTGTAAAATGCATATGGTAAGTGGAAAGGAAAATGCAAAAACACCTTTATTCACATACCAATCAAGTCATAAATATTTAATCTTCAGCTTTAGACCTTTCATACCCTTTCATGACCTTTCATTACAACTGTGTGAGGGATTCGGGTGTAAACATTCAGTTAGATAGTTATTTGGAATGGTTTAGGGTCAGGAGCTTCTTCCCTGAGTTTCCTCATGGGTTTGAGTTGTTGGTTCATATAAATTGATCCCGTTCAATGATACTGAACGGGATCAATTTTGAAATGAAGATCAGTTGGTATAGCCGATTATCATTTTAGCTTTGCTTTTGACTATGAATTTCTAACAATCATCTACCTTAAAGAGCATATATTCCAAATCAACAAAAAATACATCTACACTCACCTTGAGTTAGTAACATAATCATAGTTTGGGATTCTGCAGATTTTGCCATCAAGAATTTGCTGAAGAGTTTTCAACACAAGTTCAATGTCAAAAGCATCAGGATGGTCAAAGTTAAAGACACCCTGAAAGAGGACAAGTACAGTGTTTATATATTTCTTAGTCTCACCGAAATATCTACAAATAGCAAATCTATGGGTAAATTCAAGCCTAAAATAAGTAACGTTTTTGTGTGCATGTGTATGTCAGGACAAAGCTTATGGTGCTATTTACTGCATTAGTTTATATTACACACTTTAAATTTGCAGTCATCCATAAAATAATTGTGAATGTCAAAACTAAAAGTAGGTAAACATATCACAAAACATACTTACTCTATCATATAGTGTTTTAATGAATGCCGACAAATATATATATATATATATATATATATATATATATATATATATATATATATATATATATATATATATATATATATATATATATATATATATATATATATATATATATATATATATATATATATATACATATATATATATATATATATATATATATATATATATATATATATATATATATATATATATATATATGTACACACACACACATATAAATATACCCACATATACACATATAAAAAAAAAACTTAAAACCAACCTTAAGTGCCTTGGAACTTTCTTCAGGATTGAGGGGTCTATAAAAGGCATCTTGGGATATGCAGACAACTCGACGCTGAGAGTGTTCTATGTCATCTTGGCCAAGCTTTTCCATGATGCGTTTACACACTGTAGACTGCCAAGCATATATATTACCATCCATCCATGATTACTAGGTATATTAATCTATATCAATACTTAGGTCTTCTTGAAAATAACTACTATCATGCAATTATTTATATTGCCACTTCAACAATTTACACAGATGCAGTTTACAAGTACACAAATTTAGTCATATAAAAGCTGGACATACATAAACTATACACAAGGCTTAGAGCCGGTTCCACAGTCACTAGATAAGCTACCAAACCAAATCACTTCCCATGTTGGTACTACCAAGTGAACAAATGCCTTGTGCTGGTTGAACAGTCAAAAAAAATTTTTTTTTTTACTGATCATCATAAGAATAAGTATTACTACATAGATGATCCACAGCACAGGAGCAAACATCCTCCTCTACCCAATAATTATAATTCAATTAAAAAAAATTACAGGGTTTGATAGGTTAAGTTAGAATATCATTCAACTGACGAGGTTAGGTTAGAGAAAGAAGACAAATCATTTAACCAAGGTATGATATAGCTAATATTTTCTATGCTTTTAGTTTCGGATCATACACTAAGTTTACTAGTAGGTTAAGAAGTTATCAAAAGCCTCTTACATGAAATATGATTTAGTTCAGAAATGCCCTTCACCATTACACCATTTAGAAGATTTGAGAGAAGACAGTTTTATTGGTATTTCTGCATAATTACTGCTATGATGATATCGATATGAATATGAAGTCCTACATACTATACATAATGTACTCAACACATTTGTGAAGGTTTCAGGCAGTGCTCGTCATTATTTACTTCGCAAAGCGTCTTTGAAGTTAGGTGCTTCAAAAAATGTTTTAAGACCACACCCAGAAAAATGTTTGAAGTCCACACCTCAGAAAACTTTTGAAGTCCACATGACCGAGTTTATTTTACCCACTGCGCTTCCTTAACTTTGAATGTTTTATTTTTGGTGTATGTTGGATTATACGTCACTATCACATAATTCCTAGGCAACGAGAATTCTTCACATGGCTTTCTTCCAGAGCTAGGTAGCTGACAGGCCATATCATCAGTTCGTTCAGTGGCCATGACAGATAGTCGATCTTCAGGATGCTGGACACCACTTCTCCCAGTGAGCAGTTTACATATTTGAACACTACATTTTTATATCATAAAAAAAAATTACCCATCTCCACTAGTTAGGAAGTTCGGTTAAGGTAGGTTAGCTGAAAGAGGGGATCTTAATCCCCATCTAGGAGGTTAATAAGTCATCTAATTATGATTATTATGTGATATGTGGGGGCGTCTGGGGAGCTTGCCCCCCAGCTAAGAGCTTTAATGAAAATTCTGTTTAGGTTAGGGATATCTGGGGGCTTGCCCCCCAGCTAAGAGGTTTTCATGTGAGTTCAGTTCAGGTTAGGTTAGGGTTACATCGTTGGGAGGATCTGGTTTAGTTATAAAAACTTTTTGTTTTCCCCCAAAAAATAGGTTTTTCACATTAGATTTTTTCCAGAATCCCATAAATTATCTATATTTGCTTTCCCCACCCTAAAACTCCACTTTCCCAAGATGTCCCCAAGCTTGTTGGCTATAAGATAGGAGACGAGCAGTAGTTATGCAGATTTACCAATAATTTATTAGTCCTTATTTTCCATTTTCAACATTTCCACCAAATTATAATTAAGAGACATAATAATAATATGGAGACTCAAATTACATTTTTGAAGAAGCGGAGCGATTTTACACAATCACCAAGTATATATGGTCGATACTCTGCCTCTCACTAAAGGCTCAAGTAATTAATGAAATAAAAATAATGTGTTTAGACAGAAAAGAACAGTTCGTAGTGGTATACCCAGGCCTTTTGCCTATATTTCACCAGTCCTTGTTGGATATTAGATTTTAGCTGATTGTTAAACAAATGTTTGACTTGAATTTATATAAAGAAATACAAACATTGCCTAAGATTTTGTGCCGAGACTTTCGTACAAGGTCATTTCAATATTTTTTTCCTTCAAACCATCCTAAATTAATATCCCATAGTTGGTAACGGGGTACTAGATCATTGGTCATTATTGATTTCCTTTGTTGTAACGGAAACAAATTATGGTACCGTAACTAAAGCCATGAATATCTCATTAATAATTCCTCTAGGGCCCCATATTCTATGTTTAAGCAGCAAGTGATGACACATGACGTCCACATTTGTTTATATGCATCCTTAAGATCCTATTGGTTCTTACCTTGCCCGAGGCAGTTCCTCCGGCTACTCCAATGAGGAAAGGAGTCTTTGGTCCAAACCCATTTGCCATTTCGTTATAGGTCTTAGTCGGAGAATCGTCAGATTTGTGCGTGGACATTACCAGCGGCGTCAAAGTGCGGTGTGGACAAGGCTTAGTGGCGGTATGATTTTGCAAGCGGCGCGGTGCTTCAGCCTTCCTGCCCCACTTTACACAGCACGCTGAGACATTGCTTATGTTATTTCCATTCACTTTTGCTAATGAGTGCTGTAATTGGAAGGGATTTTTTATGAGAAGGAATAATGTGGTCGATCTATACATGAAAGTATTAGAATACATAACGCATAGTCTATTTGAAGTAAACATGTGCAAGTTTTCAAGACTCCACTGGACAAGAATCAATAAAATTGAATTTAAGTCAGCAATTGCAAGTAACTTCTTAAGCTGAAGATTAAGATTAAATAATTACTGCATTATAGATTATATCTTATATACGTAACGTTTATAAGTTGTATTAAAGATGATACACATGCGGTCGACTTACCTAAATAGTTTTAGCCATTCATTACTATTGTACAAATATTGTATTGATAAGCATCAAGTACTTAAACAAATAAAACCAAGGGCAGTATATTGATAAATCTTACGATGCCACCAATCATCATACAAAACAAAGGTAGCTACTGCATGGGAGCTATTTTTATCCCATATTGTCGTCTACTATCCTCACCCATGCGTTCTACTTCAGCACGTGGCTCTGTAGACAGTGACTAGAGTCACATCCCAAACATGAGTAGGGTCATCGTCGGATACAATCACAACCCAGCATTTGACAAACCATTCCCCCAGCGTGGTGATCAACTCCTGGGTTGAGTAAAGTTTTCGAGGTTTGCCACCTCAAATCTCTAAAGGCCCGTCTACACTAGGGCCGCGTTCAGCGAGGTGGGGGGGTGAAGAATTTGCCCACCGAACGATATTGGACACATATAGCGACGTCGCTATGTGTTTTCTTTTTTTTAGTGTTGAGATAATCAGCTGATTGAGCCAACATGGCGGCGCACCCTCTTCATGGGTACCTTTATCGCCGTAGAAAAAACTTGCTGATTAACATATAATAGAGTCTGGAGCAATTATAGCCGCAGTAAACACAGTATTTAGGTGGCAAGAAGATGTGAGGATATAAAAGAAGCCGTAAACTCTTGTGAGAGTACTGATATAGCGTAGGTGATTGTGTGGCTGGTAAATTTTTAGCTCTCCCAATGCACTTGGATGTAAATAACACACTTTTCGTATAAAAAATGATCCATTTCGAACGATTTTGACATTGATTTTCGTCGCAAATGCATATCTAATAAAACATCCTCATCAACCCCCAACAATTCTGGGGACCTGTGGGAATGCGGGTTTTTTGGGAGAAGACAAAATACAATGATTGTCAGTAAATAGTTTGTTAATTCTGCATAACTACTGCTTCGACGATATCGATATAAATATGAAGTCGTACATACTATACATCTAGTGTACTCAACACGTCTGTAAAGGTTTCAGGCGGTTATGTTATGTTAGGTTATGGGGTATAATTTTACATCTTCACCATTATGGAGTCTGTATACGAAATAAAATGTCTGCAATTCGTCCAACTCCCTACTCTTGTTTATAGAGAACATTTGATAGCTTCTAAATTAACCTAGGTAAAGTCTTTTGAAGACGAACCAGTCCTGATAGATTTTTATGTGTTTTGAATAAATGTGATGTTTGTTATGCAATGCATTTTTTCCCAAAGGTAAAAATTGCCACAAAAAAGTGAAATTAATTCAAACCAAAGTCAATAAGAAAAAAAATATTTTCAGTAACCTTAAGCAAACCTAATTAACCAACCTAACCTAAGCAAACATAATCAAACCTAACCTAACCTATCTGAGCAAGTATCTGAGGTTGAATTTGCAGTGCATTATAAAGATAACGAGATATCGAGTGGGTCATCTTACGAATCTTTACCTGATTTGGTTAAAGAAGGTTAGATTTAGTTAGGTTAGTCTTACTTAGATTTGCTTGGGTTAGATTAGTTTTAATTAGGTTTGCTTAGGTTTACTGAAATTTTTTTTTCTCATTGATTTTGATGGTTTCGAATTAATCTGACTTTTTTGTGGCAATTTTTACCTTGAGGAAAAAAAATTGCTTGGCATAACAAACATCAGATTAATTAAAAACACATCAAAATCTATCAGAAAAAATTGCTGTCAAAAAAAGACTGGGTCGTCTTACGAATCTTTCCCTAAACCTAACCTAACCTAACCTAAATTAACCAAAACCCTAACCTACATTGACAAACATCAGAACCTTGTTAAAACTAAACTAAACTTTACTTTTCGAAGAGATCTCTCTGAAAACATTGAATATCTCACAAACTAAGAATTTACGACAGAATTTGGATTAAGAAAACATAAAAATGCAACAGGTATTGCAAAAGTACAGCTCTGAATTTTCAGAGCATTCTGATGATGTAAATTAATACTGGTTAGGTTACATTAGGTTGTGGTTAGATTAGGTTTGGCTAGGTACAGTTTGGCTCGGTTATATAAGCTTTTTATATTTCATTACCCAAAAGTTAGGCATTTTACTTTAGATTTTTTTCCTTATTACTTTTCAAAGAGATGTCACAGAAAATAATGAATATCTCACAAACTGAGAATTTGCGACAGAATTTGGAATAAGATCTTATCAAAATGCAACAGGTAATGCAAAAGTACAGCTCTGAATTCTCTAGAGATTCTGATGATATAAATTAATACCGGTTAGGTTATGGTTAGATTAGGTTTGGCTAGGTACGGTTTGGCTCAGTTAGGTTCCGTTATATAAGCTTTCTTTATTTAATTACCCAAAAGTTAGGCATTTTACTTTTGATATTTTTTTCCTGATTGTCATATTATAGCCTGAATCTAGGTAAATTTCTCGAAGTAAATTGCTCGACAGTAAATTGCTCAAGAAATAATTTCTCAAACTATCAATTGCTCGACAGGAAATTGTTTAAGAAAATAACCTAACCTAACCTAAATAAAAATTTATCCGTTCTTGATTCTAACTTTTCAATTAATAAAAAGTTTTTTTTTTTTTTATGAGCTATGTTTCATATTGTTTTCTAAGTGGCAATAGTAGGATTACGTGACTCAGAAGATGATCCCAGCATTGTACATCCTTCTTGGCAACTCACCCAGTCTTTTCAGTTGTCCAAACCATCTGAATATTCATATTAAATTATTGTTGTAATTTACTTAAAAAGTAATGTCTTTTTAGGTAAACATGATAGAAAACCAAGAAAATTTATTGACTTGTACAATACAATAGATTATTCTTAGATTATGAACAAACATTCAAGACACAAATCCATATACATCAATGAATACAAGTATGTAGAAAACTATGTACATACATGTTTGGGAGACTGCACTGTGTAAAAATTTTAAATGAAAGTAGTTGAGGAATAATATGGAGATAACATTATTGTCTTTTCCCGAGGTTATTACTTACATGTCAGATATAATTAAGGTGTTTCCCTATCAAGTCTGTCATTTTATATCGCCTCTGTCTGTATGTAGACAGTTAAGTACAGTAGGCGTTGTGTTATCAATAGTCAGATTTTAGGGCGTTTCTTGACCATCTGTTGTAAGACCAATTCCTGATTACCGAGATGGCGATATTAAACTGCCTTACTTCATCATATACACGAATGTATTGACTTCACTGTCTTAATTACTTATTCTACAACTTCAAAAGACCTTAGTACATTGTTCCTGGGTGAACCTCAGTCTCTGACAGATCAGAAACTTAGCTTAAACGTCTCCGACAGTGGAAATCTAAGAATCTGTGGCTAAAATGTAAACAAAAAACACAGGGCTCATAGTGTTCCCCAAGGGATCCTTGCAGCCCTAAAACAAAAACAAGAACAAAAAACACTACCAGTCTCAGTCCAAGTCCCCTCGGCACATGCTCTGAGACCATAGTGATGCATATCGATGACATCGATGCCATCGCTACGAAATGCGGCGTTGTGATTGGCTGAGCTCGGCTCATGATCGATGCGGGAGGCGCTACCGAACGCGGGGTAGGACTGGGCAGTCGGGGGGGCAGGTCGACCGACGAGGGGGTAATGGGGGTGAACGTCCTAACACGAGACAGGCGTTGTCAAAAGCCCGCGCCTTCTCAGGCGGAGTGAAAGAGGAAGTTTCTCACAAATTTTCTCCGAACTTGAAAAGGAATGCCCTGATGGCTTTGAGAGCTACACCAGAATGCCTGTTATTTTATTATATAAATTGCTCAACAAGATTGAACCTTATATACGTAAGGAAGACACCCATCTCCGCGAGAGCATCTCTCCTGGCCCGCGTTCAGTCCGTCAGACCGTCACTGACGTTCACTCACCCAATCAACAAATGTCTCTCGCTCAAGACTGCTCCCCCCACCCTCTAGCCCCGCCCACTTTACCATATATGGGAGTCGAGACTGCCCAGTCGGGCGATCCCCCGACTGGGCAGTGCTAGTGTAGACGGGCCTTAATACCCCTGCCGCTACTTGTGATGATCAGGGTCTTTTCGATGTTTTTTTTTTTTTTTTTTTTTTTTTCTTTTTTGCGAATATGGCCTTGGCCACTTTCCTAGGGTGAATGAATCATCGGCTTCCCTCAGCAGGGAAGATGATAAATTTTGAGTTATGGGTTGAAAGGGTTGAGTTTGGCAAGGAGGCACAGCTCTAGCGTCTAGGTGAGGGTGGTGAAGCGGCTACTGACTAAGGCGAAAGAGCGAGGATTGCATTTGCTTGACTTAGCTGAGTGTTCCTTGTACCAGACAACAGAGAAGGAGAGCGGGTCCGCTTGGAGACAGTGGCGGTGATGTCCATGTGGTTGGCAGCATGCAAGGATTATGTATATACTTAATACTTATCTTTATCACCCCCAACAAGCTTGGGGACTTGTGGGAATGCGGGGTTCTTGGGTTGGGAAGACAAAATACAATGATTTACGCTATGAATAGGGTACTAGAATCACGAACATAACATAATAAAGACCTAATGATGAACGCGCAATGCACTAAAAACGGTCACAAAACCTGGCGTGGCGTGTGGTGTGCACCTCGCCCAACCTCCGATTTTTGGTCATCGAAAACATTTGATATCTCCTAAATTAATCTAACATAACAAAACATAAATTAACCAAGCCTTAACCTATACTGACAAATAACGGAATCTTGATCAAACTTAACTAAACTTTACCTTATTCCCGAAGATAAAAAGTCTCCTAGAAAACATTGAATATCTCACAAACATGGGTTTACCGAACTCGTAACCGAAGACGATTTTCGAAGCCGTGGACAACAAAAACGCGGCTTAAGAATTTGCGATGGAGATGTAATTAAGAAAACCTTCTCAGAATGCATCTGATAATGTTTAAATACAACTCTGAATCATCTATAGCATTCAGGTGAAGATGTAAAATAATACCGATGTAACTGAAGGGGTGGGAGGGAAAGAAGGAGAAAAGGGTGATGGGAAAGGGAGAAGGGAAGATGGGGAAGGTGTAGGAGGCAGTTGTCATCCGTGATCCGTCTCACCAGCGTCTTCTTGAAGAAGACGGGTCAGCTAACACACCTGTGATACCCTCACAGGACTTCACCCAGGGCTCATATGATCGACTGAATCGTCGCAGCCCTAAACAACACCATGAAGGTGTAGGAGGCCATCGCGGGACAACGAGGGAGTCGGACATCACAGGAGCACCAGTAACCCACACAGTGTAACATAGTAAGTAAATGTGTTACTTCTTGGCTGAGTGTAGTGTTGGGATGCTTTTTCCTTTCAGAGACCACGGAACTATAATCCCTTTTGAATTAAGACTTGACTGGCAGGTTATCCTTCTAGTATTGTTTTCTTCATGGAATCAGTGTAGTGCATGGATCCCCAACCTTTTCCAGTTATTTATGAACAATAAATGCAAACATGCGTGCAATCTAACAATTGCATATAGCCTATAGGCCTATGGCATGCAAAAACGTGACATTATTGCGAAGTAAATTGAGTTTATTAAGTTTGCATGCAATTTTTTTAAAAACTCCCGCGGCCTGGTGGTTGGGGACCTATGGTGTAGTAGATGCAAGAATAACAACTACGTACAAGTAATCATCTTCACTGCAGACCATTTTTTTCCAGTTAAAATACTGCGTAAGAAGGATCTATTTTTGAAAATACACAAATGTCAACATGTACTGGTTATTTAATAGGGTATTATTTTACATGTTCACCAGAACGCTCTAGAGAATTCAGGGTTATATTTTTGCATTATCTGATGCATTTTGAAAAGGTATTCTTAATTACATTTCCGTCGCAAATTTTTAGGTAGTGAGATATTCAATGTTTTCTGTGAGACCTTCTGTGATGCTTCCAATTTAATTTCAAATAGGCCTACTGAATGTACCTTTTTTTTGTTATGTTTAGTCTGCCCTTAGATCCTGTATTCCCAAGGGGATACTGCATTATATAAATGTTTTTACTCACATCATTCATACTTTCATACTATATGTTTATATTAAGGTTTATATTAGAATTGTTTTTCCAAACTTTCAAATCCTATGCAGTCAACCCCTCCCACCAGACAGTTTTCTATGGAAAGAAATTAATATCATAATCTAATCACTATTAATAGTCATTAACTTGTCAAAATGCTCTCCATAGTCTAATATAATTAACCTACTTAGTTATCTTCCCACAAAACTTTGTTAAGGATGACGTAATATTGCATCATGTGAGGCGATCATGCCCCGAGGCCCGGGACGTGCTAAAAGTCACGTAGACAAAAATGTTCCCTTATATAGTAATCCAGAGATCAGGTTCAATAGATATCTAAATGTCACTTATTTAGCGTAAAAATTAATTTCCTATAAACTAATAACTATTTCACGTCTCAATCTTCAATTAATAATAAGATCAAAGGAGGAATATCCTCGAAACCCCCCCCTTCCCCCTTCTCATCTCCCGCCTTTTTCCCAGAGAGCATCACTCGTCGTTCTACGTTGATTGTGTTTACAGGTGAGTGACATCGCTCTCGAAATCCCTCAATATTTGTGAAATTCAATGCCTCTCGCCATTATTATATAGTCCATAATCTTCCCCAATAGTCTGACAATACATGTAAACCCCTATTGAGATCTATTATAAGTGGATAATATCAATTTCCTTCTCTTAAAGAAGGACAACGTGGTTTCAAAACCGCATGGTCCCCTATTCCCTACAAAATATTTCATGGTGTACAATATATATTTTTCACGGTAATTTCTATGTTATTGTGACTGTGTATTAACTTCTGAGTTAAGGAAGTGAATTATACTGACTCGTCGTTCAACGTTGATTGTGTTTACAGGGAAAGAATGCCTCCACGACAGTTACACCAATTTCTCATTTACTTTCTTTTGTTTTTGTAGTTAAATGAACGGCTAGAAAGCCACTGCCAAATTTCCAAGTTAAGCTTTAGGAAACTGTGTCACGTAAGACGGTCTGATAGACCCAGCCCATGTATTCAGGAATAGGAATCGCGTATTCCTACTTAGTGAGGAAGAATTATACTATGTATGCATAAACAGAAACATTGAGATCACCTTACTTTCGGAAATCCCCTGAGAAAAGGTTCTTTAACTGTTCTCAGGCCCAGTTACAAAATTATAACATTTTTAAGGTGATATTTTTCAGGGTAGGGAGTCAAGGGTATAATGTATAATGTGTGAAGAGTTTGGTATCTCGAGGTGAGATATGTATTGCCAACTCTGTATTTATTTTCTTTTTGAGGAAGGTGAAGTTTTTCTGCCATGAGCCATTAAGTTGTCTGATACTATAACTAAGCCGTGTTTCTAAGACTCAGTGATCAGCCTGTGATATTCAAAGTATACATTAAATAAATAACTCAAGTAAAATCTGAGAAAGTGATTCTGTGTTAATACTAACCTTCCGTTGGTGTGGTAAGGTTAAAGTGGGAAGTGCTCAACACTCTTGAAAAAGGATATGAAACAAATCCACGAATCCATGTGCCTTATTGAAACTCAGTCCACTCTACCAAATAACTAAATTGTTAAATCAGTTCCCCTTTTCTTTCATTGGTCGCCTATATTTCCCTGGTAGTAATTATTTTCTCTTTCGAATATTTTAACTTCCCTTTAGGAAGAAATTAAATTCCCTGAGAATCCCCTAATTCTCATTAAACCTTTGGGGGTGGTGGCAGCTTTCTTTTCTTAATATTCAGGGAAATATCCAACATCAGGGACCATTAATTAATATAATTAATCAAAGTAAATATCTTTTTAATTGCCATGAGAGTTCCCCATTCGAAGTTAATTTAATGACAAGGCACCACACTGGTGGTCCTTCAGCAGTGAAGTGAAAGTAAAACAAATTAATTAAATAAAGAATAGAATAACAGAAATTAACAACTATAAATAAATAAAATAACGCCCCCGTCCCCCCCCCCCGGGCACCACACTTCTCTTCGAAAAATAAAGTTTAGTTTGTTTTAAACAATTAAGGTTCTGTTATTTGTCAATATAAGTTAAGGTTTGGTTAGGTTAGGTTAATTTAGAAGATATCAAATTTTCTCTATGACCAAAAGTAGGGAGGTGGAAAGGCAAGACGCAGACGTATACAGACGCCATTATGGTGAAGATGTAAAATTTTACATTTAATAGTACTTAAAATTTTGGTGCACTGAATAATAAATTTGGTTGCAGGAACATACAATACTGCCCCAGATCAAGCATTTGCTGAAAAGTGATAGGCAAGAAGACCAGAAGATATTTGCATTGCTGGGTCAATTGAAATCAGGATCAAGAATTAAAAGAAGTTAAATGTAATGGTAAGTGTTACTTGATAATGTTACTCTTAATCATGGCCTATTTCATCCTATTGATTATAGTTTATTTCAGCTGTTATATTTTAATTTGGTTTTCATTAGAGAGCTGTATGACTGCAGAGTTTTTAATCTTATACAATTACACATCACATGATAATGTAGCTGTCTGTCATCAGGAAGGATATATGGGTGTTAAAAGTGGGTCCGGTAATCAGGTTGGATAGAATGATTAGGTTGTGCTGGAAAGTACCAGATATAAATTGAGAGTTTGTGGCCAAATCGAAGGTGAAAGATGTTTGATCATGACTGAGCTGGCAGAAATAAAGGGTCTTAAGGCTCATGCATACTGTGTTTAAAGAGAAGTTTGCTGTAACTTTAGAAGCTAAAGCAGATTGAAATGTAGCCTTAATGGGTGTTAAGGGAGAGAGTGATAACTTATCAGGAGTTGGGGAGGAGGCAGCACTAGCTCCCCATTAATTTCCTTGTATGTGAACATGACCAGAATTTAGTGAGCTAAGTTGATAGGGCTATAAGAGCAAAGGATGTGAGCGAGCAAAAAGGTGTGATGTCTTTATCAGTTCCTTGACTTTATCAAAGAACTGAGGATGATGCAAGACTTTGAGAGAGGGTGTCGAAGTTACTGAATTACCTATACTTGAATAGAAATCCAGACCACACAGACCATAAGGCCCAAACTTGGTGGTTTGTCCTTAAAGCAGGCTATAAATCATCAAAAAAGCACATTAGAAAAGCTTAGTGAAAATACATCCTGTCAATCATAAAACAGGATGATGGGTCTCATCGCCCTATCGGTGACCTTATCAGAGGAGATGGTGATCAAGTTTTTTTCAAACTTATTTATAGTTTTCAATTCACCATGGAAGGCGATTTGGAGATGTTGTATTTTGAACGAAAACAGATTAATTTGTGCCAACCTTTCTTGGTAAAGTTTGTTGCATAAGGGCTGGATCATCTTAGTAGCCCTACACTGGACAACAGCTATTTTGTTTTGTCTTTTGTGTGGTGAGGGAACCAATTTTGCACTGCATGCTGCATGGTCTATCTGAATATAAGTTGATATGCAGAGGTAAAATGATTTCTTTATTATTGGAGAAATTTCTGTTTATATTGTCCAACTTTCTGTTAGCTTTACCTACAGTGTTTTTTCATTGCTGTGAGAATTTAAGGTTTGACTCAATTGTAACACCAAAATCTGTGACACAGAATGTTTTTAGTTTCACGTTACATATTTGGTACTCATATTTTTTCGTTCTTGGCCCCACTTGAAGAACATAGCATTAGTTAATGCTTAAAGGCATCTCCTACTTTGCAGACAATGCTGATATTTTTCATAAGTTTTCCTGGAGACTTTGCTTGTTGTGGTCTCAAATTACTGAGTCTCAGATTTTTGTATCGTAAGCAAATTTTTCAATAAAGTTGTTCAGTCCAATATCGATGCTATTTATGTGAATTATGAATAGCACAGGTGTGAGGACTGAACCCTGAGGGACACCACTAGAAAACGGTGCCCAATCAGAGACTGTTCCATTGATAATGACCCTTTATTTTCTATTTCTTGGCCAGTTTTCACTCCATGCACATTACTTGAAATCCCAAGTTTCTTGATTGTGAACGTTGATCTATTATGGGAAACTATCAAATGCTGTTTGGAAATCAAGATTTGCTGATATCATGGACATAATTTGTCTATATCTATCCCTCTAAAGGAGGGTAGCCAAAATAAGGCACGCATACATACACCCATGCACTCCTCTCACTTAGCCCCTAGGCCCCCAGAGGAGACGAGGAGTGCACCCAGCCCAACACAGATGTCTGCTTAATCATGCAAATGTGGCCGGGGACAGAGGTCGTATCCACAACAATGGGCCATATATCTAGTCATTTCGTACCAACCGTCGCGCCGGGTCGCGATATTGTAGGTCGTCGTAATATACGCACAATATTGGAACCGCCGGGTAAATTCACCAAGTGGCTACTCCCGCCTGAGACTTGGCCGTCATCGGAATTTGCTGTTAATATTTTTCGTTATATTCCAATTAAGAGACTTCAGATATTTGAAAGACATTAAATAATTTAAATGAAAAATAATGATGTAGTTTGAAGATGCTCCAGAACATTGAAATACAACAGTTAGATTTTGGTGAAGAACTTATTTGTCGATGAAGAACGGAAGCCACCAGCGCAGCAGCAGACACACGTATCTCTCAACTGTGGCGTATGATTAATTATTTTCAGCTTTTTAAGGTAAGATACATGTATTTCTGCATTCTTGGTAGTATATTTATGAAGGAACTATGAAGAGACACACCCTTTCATAGCATATTAATACTAGAATAGGTATACAGTTATGTTAGGAACAGGTAAATGTAAGAGAAAGCGTTCCTGGCGGCTTGCGTTATACTGTACGCATACGGCCCCTGATGTAAATGTTATTTCCAGCGATCTAAGGTAAGTTGCACATATTTCTTCATTCTTGGTAGTATATTTATTAAGGAACTATGAACAGAAGCACCCTTCCATAGCATATTAATCCTAGAATAGTATAGTATAGGTAATAGTGGGAAGGCAGCTAGGTAGTTAGGCATACATATATTCTTTCTAGGCTACCTAGTTGAGTGTTTAGATATTACTACTTAAACCAGATATTTTCGAAAATGGTTAAGAAATAGCCCCCTCAACCCTCCCTATTTTGAGTCTCTTTCATGATTCAAGCCAAGCAAGTTGACTAGTGTTATGCTGAGTTCTATAAATGCAAGGTTACACCTGCTTATACTATAATTTTCACAATTTATGTATTGTTTACATTATGTTAGTTCATAGACTACACCATACTTGACTGGACACTCGAAATCTAACCTTTTGCAAACAGGCCCTACGGCAGATTTTTAGAAAAATCAAATAAAATACTTAGAAATAAGATAGGAACCTCAAATAAAAAGCAAACACTTCAGAGTGATGTAGAGAATATGTTTATGAGCAACAAAAACAAATTAGTCAACGTACGTCATCAGTGGGCGACAATTATTAAATCCTAAGAAATCAAGAAAAACACAAAATTTGCAATAATTTCCTGGAATATTGGAATTTCAATCTGAAAACACTTGCATGCATAGCCCATGTAGTCTATATTGATATGCAATACCATAGAATACACCATACGTGACTGTGCACTCGAAATCGGGTCTTTCGCAAATGTGTCCTGAGGCGATTTTTTAAGAACAAGAACATAAGAAATTAGGAGACTGCAAGAGGCCAGTTAATGACCTATACGAGGCAGTTCCTTGTCCCCCACCCTTGGAATAATCCAATATTTAGCCATCCCACCTGTCATCCCTATCCATACTCTCATCCAGCTGTCTTTTAAAGCTACCTATTGACTCAGCTCTTACTACGTGTCTATCCAGCCTATTCCAATCGTTCACGACTCTGTTTGTGAACCAATATCTACCTATGTCTGTCCTGAATCTAAGTTTTTCTAGCTTGTACCCATTTCCACGTGTCCTATCCTGGCTACTAAATTCTAAAACCTGATCAATGTTTCCCTTATTAATTCCTTTTACCCATTTGAAAACCTCAATCATATCTCCTCTTGCCCTCCTTCTCTCTAGGAGTGGAGATTAAGACGTTTTAACCTATCTTTGTAGGGTAAATTTCTCAGCCCCTGAATCATCTTGGTCATTCTTCTCTGAACTGCCTCCAAGGAGCCTATATCCTTCCTATAATAAGGGGATCAAAATTGAGCTGCATAATCTAGGTGGGGTCTAACTAGCGCTAAATACAACCTCAGAATGACCTCAGAACTCCTATTTGTCACACACCTACTAATAAATCCCAGTATCTTGTTGGCTCTATTTCTAGCTATAATACACTTAAAATCATCATAGAAACCTCAAACAAAAAGCAAACACCTCAGAGTGATGTGAAGAATATGTTTATGAGCAACAAAAACAAATTAGTCAACATACGTCATCAGTGGGCGACAATTATTAAATCGTGACACCAATAAAAACACCAAATTTGCAATAATTTCCAGGAATATTGGAATTTCAATCTGAAAACACTTACATGCATAGCCCATGTAGTCTATATTGATATGCAATACCATAGAATACACCATACGTGACTGTGCACTGGAAATCGGGTCTTTCGCAAATGTGTCCTGAGGCGATTTTTTGTTTGTTTTATTTGAATAAAATACTTAAAATCATCATAGAAACCTCAAACAAAAAGCAAACACCTCAGAGTTATGTGAAGAATATGTTTATGAGCACTCAAATGGCTGGCCAATCCAGCTATAACCCCAGATCAATCGATATCAATAGCTAGTGTGACCACGCCTTAAAGGTTTGTTGCGATGCGATGCGATGAGTTTTGGGGGATTGCCTTTGCTACGGCCACCCTGATGTGTTTTCTTTTGCGTTTGCTGATACCTTTGTAATTTCCTCTTCCCTGTTCCTTTTTATTGTATTTTCCTTTAGACACTTTTTTCCAGTTCCTTATTTCTTATTTTCCAAAAGTTATATAGCACTTCTTTAATAAGTTCCACCTCATTCCTGTGATTGAACTCAAATAAAATCTTTCCTATTATTTGCTCCTTGTTTTCCTGATACGGTTGTTGCAGACCCAAAATTTTCTTTCTCTCTTCCCTGTATCCTGCACAAGATAAAATAAAGTGCTCTAGATTTTCAGTTTTATCACCACAAACTGGGCATATGCTATCCTCTCTTAAAAACCGCATACGGTTATGTAATGGGAGGCTGTTTATTCTGGCTTGGAAATTTTTTCTTCGAATTTGGTCTGTTATACATATAATCCACTTGTCCAACCTTTTCTTTATTTTGCCGATATATTTCTAAGCTTGATTGTTGTGCCATCCCTTCTTTCCATTTCATTGTGTCCCATTCCAGCAAGCTCTTTTCTAATTCTGATCTTTTCATTTCTTCAAGTCTTCGGACACTGACTCCTAAGGTATCCAAAATTTTCATGCTGTCTTCAGACTTTGTATCAGCTCTGCACACTATACTATTCCTTATTATTTGTTCTACTAATTAATTTCTTCCTCCTTTCAGTATACTTTGGATATATGTTAGTTTGCTTTTCATTATTCTTGTTTCAAATAGTTGTGGTGCCCGGGGGGGGGACGGGGGCGTTTTTTTTAATTTTTTTTTTTATAGTTGTTAATTGTTGTTCTATTCTTTATTTAATTAATTTATTTTACTTTCACTTCACTGCTGAAGGACCACCAGTGTGGTGCCTTGTCATTAAATTAACTTCGAATGGGGAACTCTCATGGCAATTAAAAAGATATTTACTTTGATTAATTATATTAATTAATGGTCCCTGATGTTGGATATTTCCCTGAATATTAAGAAAAGAAAGCTGCCACCACCCCCAAAGGTTTAATGAGAATTAGGGGATTCTCAGGGAATTTAATTTCTTCCTAAAGGGAAGTTAAAATATTCGAAAGAGAAAATAATTACTACCAGGGAAATATAGGTGACCAATGAAAAGAAAAGGGGAACTGATTTAACAATTTAGTTATTTGGTAGAGTGGACTGAGTTTCAATAAGGCACATGGATTCGTGGATTTGTTTCATATCCTTTTTCAAGAGTGTTGAGCACCTCCCTATTAACCTTACCACACCAACGGAGGTTAGTATTAACACAGAATCACTTTCTCAGATTTTACTTGAGTTATTTATTTAATGTATACTTTGAATATCACAGGCTGATCATTGAGTCTTAGGAACACGGCTTAGTTATAGTATCAGACAACTTAATGGTTCATGGCAGAAATAACTATCTTCCTCAAAAAGAAAATAAATACAGAGTTGGCAATACTTATCTCACCTCGAGATACCAAACTCTTCACACATTACACATTATACCCTTGACTCCCTTCCCTGAAAAATATCACCTTAAAAATGTTATAATTTTGTAACTGGGCCTGAGAACAGTTAAAGAACCTTTTCTCAGGGGATTTCCGAAAGTAAGGTGATCTCAATGTTTCTGTTTATGCATACATAGTATAATTCTTCCTCACTAAGTAGGAATACGCGATTCCTATTCCTGAATACATGGGCTGGGTCTATCAGACCGTCTTACGTGACACATAGTTTCCTAAAGCTTAACTTGGAAATTTGGCAGTGGCTTTCTAGCCGTTCATTTAACTACAAAAACAAAAGAAAGTAAATGAGAAATTGGTGTAACTGTCGTGGAGGCATTCTTTCCCTGTAAACACAATCAACGTTGAACGACGAATCAGTATAATTCACTTCCTTAACTCAGAAGTTAATACACAGTCACAATAACATAGAAATTACCGTGAAAAATATATATTGTACACCATGAAATATTTTGTAGGGAATAGGGGACCATGCGGTTTTGAAACCACGTTGTCCTTCTTTAAGAGAAGGAAATTGATATTATCCACTTATAATAGATCTCAATAGGGGTTTACATGTATTGTCAGACTATTGGGGAAGATTATGGACTATATAATAATGGCGAGAGGCATTGAATTTCACAAATATTGAGGGATTTCGAGAGCGATGTCACTCACCTGTAAACACAATCAACGTTGAACGACGAATGACGCTCTCTGGGAAAAAGGCGGGAGATGAGAAGGGGGAAGGGGGGGGTTTCGAGGATATTCCTCCTTTGATCTTATTATTAATTGATTATTGAGACGTAAAATAGTTATCAGTTGATAGGAAATTAATTTTGACGCTAAATAAGTGACATTTAGGTATCTATTGAACCTGATCTCTGGATTACTATATAAGGGAACATTTTTGTCTACGTGACTTTTTGCACGTCTACGAGCCCCGGGGCATGATCACCTCATATGATGCAATATTACGTCATTCTTAACAAAGTTTTGTGGGAAGATAACTAAGTAGGTTAATTATATTAGACTATGGAGAGCATTTTGACAAGTTAATAACTATTAATAATGATAAGATTATGATATTAATTTCTTTCCATAGAAAACTGTCTTGTGGGAGGGGTTGACTGCATAGGATTTGAAAGTTTGGAGAAACAATTCTAATATAAACCTTAATATAAACATATAGTATGAAAGTATGAATGATGTGAGTAAAAACATTTATATAATGCAGTATCCCCTTGGGAATACAGGATCTAAGGGCAGACTAAACATAACAAAAAAAAGGTACATTCAGTAGGCCTATTTGAGATTAAATTGGAAGCATCACATAGTAATGCACCCACTTCTCCACGTACTCCTTCTTCAGCTGTATATTTCCTTGTCCCTAGGATCATCCTGAATACTCCATTCTCTATGCTTTGCAGTTTCCTTAGCTCCTCCTTTTTTGGTCTTCCTCTTCTTCTTGTGACCTCTTTCGCCTTGATTTAGTCATGCGAGAAGTAAATGCTATATTTGCATCGAATTAAAATTTATATTTGGGTGTTTTCTTGTATTGTCGTCTATCTTATTTTTCTCATACCCATAAAACGTCATTGAAAAAAGAAGTGCAATATTTTTGTTGTTGCATATATACTGAATAAACGATAGTTTCTCAACTCAGACCTCCTGTGACATCAAGATCAAGATCAAGCCACGAATTGTGAAAAATTCATTCCCAAGCCGATATAACGATATTTGATCACAATCAAATCATATTCAGGAATGGTGATTTCACAATATGTGATGTTTTATTTCAGAAATTATTGCGAATTTGCCAGAAATTTTTGCTATAAACAATATGCTTTATACAAAACTCCCACACGATTTTTCACTCAAACTTGTAATCTTTATGTTAATTTTCTATTTGCAAAAGTTGTAAAATAATTTTTTAGGTTCAGCCATGGTTCAGCAATCATTACTGATTGTAAAGACATGAAATACAATGTCCTAAGTAGAATATGAACTGATATATGAAGTATTATCTGTCATCATTCATAGCAGCGGAATCTATAAGGCCTACATGTAATATCATCTGTCAGCGATTGTCGCGAGTGTCCAGTCAAGTATGGTGTAGTCTATGGTTAGTTATAAACATAATTTATTTAAGAATTATTGGAATGCTGTGAGTGCTAATATTTTGTAATCATTTTAACATGTAAAATGTCAGTCTGGTTGTAAAAATAATACAAGTGCTTATATATATATATATATATATATATATATATATATATATATATATATATATATATATATATATATATATATATATATATATATATATATATATTGGTTCTATCAATTACATAATGTTAATTTTCGTTGGTTTACTTTATCAGGATATAATTGTATATATTTTCTCTTATCAGAATGGCTAACTATGATGAATTTGGTGACGGTGAAGACCTGGCAGTGGGAGGAATTGGCTGCCAGACCACATTTCCATCGCAGACAGGATTCCTTCCAAGTGTACTAAGAAGAGGAATTTAGACAACGATTTTGACTCTCTAAAGAATGTACACAAGATGAAAGAGGTTTGCATCTATGGTTATGAGGATATGTGATAGACTATCACTAATGTTGGTACATCCTAGGATGGGAATAGCTTGATTAACAGTAACAATGTGTTGTAGACTATCACTAATGTTGGTACATCCTAGGATGGGAATAGCTTGATTAACAGTAACAATGTGTTGTCACTAGACTTCTCATCTGTAAGACAACAAGGTTAATTTAATACAACTATCTACATAAAAAGCTCATAGCATATGGTACTCACTTGCCAATTGGTGAATATGCAAGCGAGTACCGTATGGTACTCACTTGCCAATTGGTGAATATGCAAGCTCATAGCGTATGGTACACACTTGCCAATTGGTGAATATGCAAGTGAGTACTTTATGGTACTCACTTGCCAATTGGTGAATCAATTGGTGAATATGCAAGTGAGTACCGTATGGTACTCGCTTGCCAATTGGTGAATATACGGCCGGGAGGCGGGAACATTTGAATAACTTCGGGACCCGAAGGAACTAAGAATATATTTGCTTCAAGGCTATATTTACATATGTAGTTAATAATGGGGTATAGTATTAACAGGAACTACCTAATGTAGGTCTCCGGGCCTTTTGTAGCTTCTTTATATTCTTATTCTTATGTTCTCATGTACTTTTCCCAATATGCAGCCAAACAACTCTAATATATTATATTTCACATGTCTGAGACCCCTAAATGTATTCATTTCCATCCCAAATTCAGAAATTTCATTGTAGGATGAAGTATGTGTATTTGATGGTAAAACACATACATTTTCCTTCCTCAGGTCTCCCAGTCCAACCTATCTTAAAGCTACTTGTGGCTCTCAGATACAGGCAACAGGGAATGTTCAACTTTCCATTGCTGACTGTTCAGATATGTTACAAGCAAGTGTAAGCAAATGTCTCAAGAGCTATTACTTCCCTGGCACCAGAGTCATAAAATTTCCACAGCCTCCAGAAGAGGGACAAATTATGGAAAATGTTGTTTTTATGGGTGTTGTGCTTGGTGTAATTGGCTGTGTTGATGGGTTCCACATTTCTATAGTTAGTATAGGTGGTGATAACGCTGAACTATATATAGATGTAGGAAATGAAAACACTCTACCAAAAAAATTACCTGAGACTCTCATGTAAGCCCTTAACATATAAAAAATATATACACTAAAGAAAAAAAGGAAAAAGAAAAAACAAAACGCATAACCCTTAACATATAGCATACATACATTTCCTTAACATATTCAATATACATTGCTACAATAACCTATTCAGTAGCTTCATAAAATGATCTAGCAGATTCTAAAAATCTATTACGATAATGGAAAGACTCCTCCATATTTTGCAGAGTATTTTGTATAAACTGTAAGCTTACTTCTGCTTCTTTGCGCTGTAGCTCCAGATTTTTCTTTGAAAATTTTTTTTCTTCCAATAGTTTAGTTTTACTATGTGTTCCTTTGTTTGCCGTGTAAAGTTATTAATATTTCGAGAAATACTTCATAACATACAAAATAGCTGATATATAAATGATGATTGGAACAGACTCAGTCAGCAGATAGTTAGTGCACAGACAATAGGAAGTTACAAGAGAAGACGACGACTTCATGGATGGAGGATGGTGTAGGTAGCTAATAAGGTGTATAGGATTAACAGGAACTATCTATTGTAGGCCTCCGGGCCTTTTGTAGCTTCCTCATATTCCTATGTTCTTATCTTCTAATGAAACATAGCGCTTGGTGGCGTATCATCTGGACAAGAGGAATGTTTACGCACGTCTTAAAACATGTTTTCTCATCGTGAAGTTCAAAAGGACATTGTGCAGCTCTGCATTATTGATTAAAATAAGCTTTATCATATATTTGGCTGTGTAAAGTTATTGATATGCCTCAAAATACTTCTTAATATACAAATTAATGATTATAAAACGGAAGTATAGCGTTTGATGGCATCTTTATCCTTCAGATTCTTGACAGCAAGAATACGCATTTCATAAAACATATTTTTCTCATTATGAAATGTTTTTTTGAAAGAGAAGTAAGATTGAATGATAGATTATAATAAATGTAAGTTATCTTGATGTATAGCAGAGAGAATAGATCCTTCAATTACTAGAAAAATGTCATTCTAATTCAGAGAGATCAGCAGCAGACTGCATAGGGAATTACCAACCTTTACGGACCAGGAACTCCGTAAAAACACGTACTTTACAGTGTAAAACAAACCCATGCATAAAAAAATGTGCTTTATTGTGAATAAATTAAAATCAAGAACACATTAGTCAAAGAGGCATATGTACCAAGGAATATGATAAATGTTGCATAAGTTGGTACCGATGACTTGACTTGTAAGGGGGCGGAGCTAAGCTTCGGTTTAGAACTTGGAGGAAGTATAATAGGAGAGGCCATGACGTCACACGAGTGAAGCCGCTATAAGCTCCGCCCACCTATGCAAGTCAACCCAAAACATTGCGCTGCTGACTAGAGCCCCGACACTCACCCACCTCAATACTTTGTCGTTATGCCGGCTTGTTCGGTCTATGGCTGCACTAGGAGAAGTGAGGATGGAGAAATATCATTTCACCGGTAAGGTGTAGAGATTTTCACGGCCAATCATTGTACGAAATGCTAGAAAACTGGGTTAGATCATAAGCGCGCCAAAATTTGCGGGAAATCGTAATGACGAGTTGTCTTCATAATTTTACGCACAATTTATCTTATGTGAGATCTCCATGCGAATAAATCAAATTTAAGTAATGCATATATCTATATGTATCAACAGAAGTGCAGTGAACATATACTATTGACTATTAAAAGTCACAAATGTGATAAATCTTGCCGTGTTTGATACAAATTTCTCTGCTACAATATTCACTTTGACAGTTATGACTTACACAAGCAAATAGTAATCAAATTACTGGACTATATAGTTCCTTGTATCTTCATAATTAATATTAACACATTGTAATTTCTCAAAACCTTGAAAAATTCTGCAAAAAGTCTTGGATAAGGATGTCGAGTTATGGGAGGCAATCATTGGCTCTTCTGATTCCAATAAACTTTTTTGGTAAAAGTGCAGAATGAGACCTTCTGCCCTTTCTTTTTCTCTCCTTCCCTACATACTCTACATAGTGTACTCAACCCATCTGTGAAGGTTTTAATAAGGGGGATGTAGGAAAAGTTCTTACGATTAGTACTCAGGATAGAACAAGAAATAACGGTTACAAACTAGAATAATGTAGATTTAATAAAGAAATTGGCAGAAACTGGTTTACAAATAGGATGGTAGATGATTGGAACAGACTAAGTCAGCAGGTAGTTAGTACACAGACAATAGGGAGTTTTAAGAGAAGACTAGACTTAATGGATGCGGATGAGAGGTGGATGTAGGTTATAATGGGATTAGGATTAACAGGAACTACCTAGTGCAGGCCTCAAGGCCTTTTGTAGCTTCCTTATTTTATTATGTTCTTACGGTTTCAGGCGGGGTAAATCAATATTAACCTCGCAAAACGTCTTTGAAGCTAGGTTATGTTATGTTAGGTTGGTTAAGTTAGGTTAGGTTATGATTAGGTTAAGTTAGGTTTGGTTCAGATGTGTTGAGTACATTATGTATAGTATGTAGGGAAGGAGAGAAAAAAGAAAGGGGAGAAGGCCTTATTCTGCACTTTTCCCTCTATTTTTTTTTTTCAATTGAAACATTAGATTGCCTGACTATTTTGGTTCCCTTTTTGCATGGGGCCCTAAAGTCATTCCAGGGCCTCCACTAACGTCATCTATATATATATATATATATATATATATATATATATATATATATATATATATATATATATATATATATATATATATATATATATATATATATATATATATATATATATATATATATATATATATATATATATATAACATTATGATATATATATATATATATATATATATATATATATATATATATATATATATATATATACACATATATATATATATATATATATATATATATATATATATATATATATATATATATATATATATATAACACTATATGATATAAGTATATATATATATATATATATATATATATATATATATATATATATATAACACTATATGATATATATATATATATATATATATATATATATATATATATATATATATATATATATATATATATATATATAACACTATATGATATAAGTATATATATATATATATATATATATATATATATATATATATATATATATATATATATATATATATATATATATATATATACTATATACTATATGATCAGAAGATAACATGAATAATTGGCGATCTACCGACATCCGCATAGGCGGGTTTTTACTTTTCTCAAGATTACTGTGTACTTTTTTTCTTTTTTTATATAGTATATCATAGAAGCTCTCCATGGAAGGGTATATAAGTCAGTTTCAGAGATGATAAGTTTAGTAGATGCTCAGTATAGATGATAAACGAGCAAGATTTACAGATTATCCTTGCGAGGAGGCGTGAGTATATATTTACTTTTCATAGTGTAAAGAATAAAGGAAGACAATTCTGTCAGTTTTTTCACTCAATCCTGTAAGTTCATTTCATGCTGTATCCGTTCAAACAAATTAATAATTACTAATCACATGATATATTGAGGAATCAAGGCAAAAATGAAAACTTTAACGCACGACTCTCCCTTAAACTTTCCCAATGTTTTGGGTTGAATTGTATACTCCGCCCACTTGGCTTCACTTCTCGCTGTAGAGCGGTATGGGACAGGGCCGCTCCTTCTATACTTCCTCCAAGGTTTAGAAGGACTAGCGATACCAACATGCGTAAACCCGGCCACCGACCCGAAGATCGGGAAGATTTGAATATCTGCGGGACCCGAAGTGACTAGCAATACGGCCCATAATGTCCTAAGACCTAAGGTTTACCCCTGGGACTTTGATCTTGTGACCTCTCCCTTCCCTCACCTGATCTGGTGCAAGGGGTCACACCTGATGTACAAAATATATATTGTAAAATCGGGTGCTCGGAGGAATTCTTAAATGTCGTCCAGGATCGTTTTTTCACACAACTTGTAAGGCAACCAACACGACAGGGAAATATTTTAGATCTGGACTTAACGAATAATGAAACTTTGGTCAGTCAGGTTGAGATAGGAGCGAGATTTGATGTTAGTGACCACCATGAAATTAGATTCAAGATTAATGCAAAGAGGGAGGTAGAACAAAACACTGCTTTAGTACCAGATTTTAGAAAAGCCAACTTCCAGGGCCTCAGACAGCACTTCAAGGGTATAAATTGGGAGGGAATAGAAGTAAGCAGAGAGGAGGATCAAAACATTGAAGTAGATTTTTATTATAATAGCATAGTTAGGGAAATTCATACAGGACAGGAAAAGTATATACCTAAGAGGAGGATTAGGTCAAATAAAATGGGTGAATAGCAACATTAGAAGGGAAATTGGATTAAAAAGGGGACTCTATAGGAGAATTAAAAGGGGAGAAGTACAGGTAGTAGGGCAGTATAATGACCTAGCTAGGAAAGTTAAAAAGGATATTAGAACTGCAAAGAGGAATTATGAGGTTAGGATAGCTAGAGACGCCCAGAAGGATCCAAAAGGATTCCATCAGTTGTACAAGGCTAAAACAAAGGAAAGAATAGGACCTCTTAAAGGAATGGATGGCAGCTTGATAGAAAATGGTGAAGAAATTAGTAAGGAATTAAATAAATACTTCTTCTCCGTATTTTCTCAAGAAGAGTCGGATAGGGAACTGGAGCCAGTACAGATCTTTAGGAGACAAGAGGATGATAAATTAAGCAAAATAGCCATAAGTAGGGAAGTAGTTAGCAAGGAAATAGATAGACTTAAAAAGACTAAATCTCCAGGGCCGGACGACATTTTTCCGAGGATTCTTAGGGAATGTAGAGAAGAACTCGTTGAACCTATTGTGATGATTTTTAGAAAATTATTAGACACAGGAGTAGTTCCTAGGCTATGGAGGCAGGCAAATGTAGTTCCAATATTCAAGAAAGGAGATAAGGCAGAAAGTAGTAACTACCGCCCAATTAGTTTAACATCAGAGGTAGGCAAGATGTTAGAAGCTATCATAGCAAGGGCAAATAGAAAAAATTTAGATGAACACAAGCTAATTAGACATAGTCAACATGGTTTTAGCAAGGGGAAGTCATGCCTCACAAATTTATTATCCTTCTATAGGAAAGTATTTGAAACAATAGATAAGGGTGACGAGTATGATATAGTTTATTTGGACTTCAGTAAAGCCTTTGACAGAGTACCCCATAGGAGACTGTTAAGTAAAGTTAAGGCTCATGGCATATGTGGGAAGGTACCTAAATGGATTAGGGGATGGCTTACTAGTAGGGAACAGAGGGTACAGATCAATGGGAAGAAATCAGAATGGGGTAATGTCACTAGTGGGGTACCACTGGGATCAGTACTAGGACCATTGTTATTCATAATTTATATAAATGACTTAGAGACAGGAATAAACAGTGATATCAGTAAATTTGCCGATGACGCAAAGATAGGAAGACCGGTAAAGAATTTAGATGATGCTAGGATGCTGCAGGATGACTTAAATAGGCTGTACGAGTGGTCAGATAAATGACAGATGCAGTTTAATGTTAACAAGTGTAGCATTATGAGCGTAGGTAAGGGTAATAGGTCTGTAGACTACACATTAAATGACACTACCTTAGGAAGGTCATATAGTGTGAGAGACTTAGGAGTTCAAATAAGCAGTGACTTGCGCCCCAGGGAACAGTGTATTATAGCTAAAAATAGGGCCAAAAAGATACTGGGATTTATTAATAGGTGTGTGACAAATAGGAGTTCTGAGGTCATTCTGAGGTTATATTTAGCGCTAGTTAGACCCCACCTAGATTATGCAGCTCAATTTTGGTCCCCTTATTATAGGAAGGATATAGGTTCCTTGGAGGCAGTTCAGAGAAGAATGACCAAGATGATTCAGGGGCTGAGAAATTTACCCTACAAAGATAGGTTAAAACTTCTTAATCTCCACCCCCTAGAGAGAAGGAGGGCAAGAGGGGATATGATTGAGGTTTTCAAATGGATGAAAGGAATTAATAAGGGAAACATTGATCAGGTTTTAGAATTTAGTAGCCAGGATAAGACAAGTGGAAATGGGTACAAGCTAGAAAAACTTAGATTCAGGACAGACATAAGTAGATATTGGTTCACTAATAGAGTTGTGAACGATTGGAATAGGCTGGATAAACACGTAGTGAGTGCTGAGTCAGTAGGTAGCTTTAAAAGACGGTTGGATGAGAGAATGGATAGGGATGACAGGTGGGATGGCTAAATATTAGATTATTCCAAGGGTGGGGGACAAGGAACTGCCTCGTGTAGGTCATTAACTGGCCTCTTGCAGTCTCCTCATTTCTTATGTTCTTATGTTCTTATCTTATATTTCTAAAGCTGTGCTGTGAGTCCCTGACTAATGAGTGATTTTCTTGGTGATTATTTTGTTTTATTATTTCTTAGAGCATTATGCTGACCACAGATGTCAGGTTAATGGGTATGTAATGCCCTGATGTAAATACGTTGCCATTCTTGAAGATCGGGGTGACGTTCATTATCTTTCAGCCTTACTGTTGAAGAAAAATATTTCAGTTGGTCTGCCGAAGATTAGATGCTAAGATGCTATCTAATAGTGACTGCAGGGTTTGTGTATGTTCAGGATAAAAAACACCTGTGCTTGTCTTAGCTTTACGTAATATTTATTCTGCATGAAGAACAGAACTGCATTATTCCTAGACAGATATTGGTGTAAGCAATAGCCAGCAAGTCACCAAGACTTGCAAAACCGGTAAATAGGGGGACTCACTGAAACATATGTCATTTCAGCGTTCATACTATCTTTAATAGGATTGTCTGATTACATTTTTTTTCCTGTGAGAACGAAGTAGCATATTTTCCCAAAACCAAATTTAAGTATATCAAACTTAATGTTACACAAGGGGTGATAGATAATAAACGACTAAGTGTGATTTTGTAAAGTGATTAATAATAGACAGTTCATAAAGGATATATAATTTGTAGAGCTGGATTGCTCTATTTCGTTTTTTATTTATTTTTCGATGTAAAATCTCTTTACATGTGACGAAGTCAAAAGGCATGCAAGGTAAAACACTGCGGTGATATGCTTCTGTCCCATTCTATACAAAACTGGGAGAAAAGCCAACACTTCCAATCCCATTCGGGAGGCGAGGCCCCGGCTGCGTCACAATTATAAAGAGGATGGGCGGCCAGCGCGGCGACTAGTTTGGAGGTCGCTGCGTAGTCCACCTCTCCGGCCAGCAAGTAGTCAGTGGTTGCCCAAAAATCCAGTGTGTCTTCGACTAGTTCAAAGGGATGCCATGATGGATGAGTCGAGAGATCTGCAGGTGTTCGGGAGGTTATCGTCAACCATTTAGTAGTAGGAATCCTCTTCCGCCTTCTTTATAGCCCTTCTTACCTGCAGGGAAAGCAGGAGTTGTTATTTATACGGTCACAGGTGTGCAAGAAAATGTACTTTGTTTTATAGCACTGAACGAATTCTTGAGAAAATATTGATAGGTTACTTACAACATGAGATATTTGCATTTATACAATAAATATTAGATTTATTTGTTTGTAAACGTTGAGGACTTTAGAAATGGTTCATTGCTTTGACTGAGTCACTAATTAATGATTTAAACATGTGGTATTAGTATAACACACTTTCAGTATTTTCACTCAAACAGTTATTGGTAAACACTAGCTAGTCACAGAGCGTCATGTAAAGCTGTGTTGTGGAGTGACAGGCCACATGGTTATCTTCCAGTCAGATGTGTGCCGGGCCTTGGGGGGTGATGCAATTTGTGGTGATTAGGCTATATCCCTATCACAGAGATAAAGTTGAATGGTATAAAACCCTTCAACGAGTCATTGTCCTTTCTAGGCTTTCAAGGATGGTATGGAGGAGAGGCATCACAGCTGACTGGAACACAGCGAAGTGTGTGAGTTTTAACATTCTCAGGGAAGCTTATTTTTGCTGCTGCTGTTTCATAGTTGTTTAATGGACGATTTTCTAAGTAATCTCCTAAATTTAGTATGGGATTTTGTGCAACTAAGTGAGCCGACGTCAAACCCCTTCTGAACATGCGGAGGCAGTTTTTTGCTTCACAGTAGCTGTTTGCATGTCTGCATACACGTTATCCAAGTTGTAAGGTCTCTGACATTCTTGTTACATAGCATTTAGAAAAAACAATTGGAAATACGAGTTATCTAGAAAAAAAAAATTCCTGGACTACAAGCCTTATGTATTCGTAAAAAGGGAAGCCTTTATGAATGAGCTGTGCTAGAGACTATTTGGATGCTTGACGTGAAGCAATCAATGTGAGTTTATTTGGCGAGAACCCGTTAAATTCCTTCTCAGAGCAGTTGGGTGACAGCATGCAGAGTGGCAGGCGGCGGGGTGTACCCGATAACAAGGAGTCATTTCACCTGCTACAATAAATTTCTTAAGGCAAGTGAGAGTTGGGACGCCTTTCCGCCTAGGTAACCCCAGGAGAGGTAAAGGTTAGGCGACTGAAACCAGAAAAAAATAAAGATATAACCTCGATGTTAGGAGTAAATGAAAACTTAAGGAGCAACATGCCTTGTGAGCGTACGTCAAAGGACTTACTCAACCACCTCGACCACCATACTGGTTGATGCTGAGTGAAAAGGGAGTGGAAGGTATTTGGGTTTGGGTTCAATCTTCTCAGCTATGAGTGGTGTATGCTATTATATTTTTTAGATTCAAACATGTTAATCGCAAAACGTGAAGCAGGAAAGGAAAATAAAAAAGAAATGTTACAGGCTATCAGAATCCATAACTGTAGTGTCAGGAACCCGGAGCCTGTACACAGGAAAGACTTGCTGGATCTGAGTTATACATTGTAATAGAACTTGTGCAAGAGGTTGTTTTTATGAGGGATGATGATCGTCTTAGTTTTTATTAAATCCATCAAATTCTTCCAAGCTATATAACCCCTTCATTGAAAAATAGTTTCATATCATTGGACAGCATATCTAGGTATTTACGAGTGTCACAAACCTTAAAGACAAATAGTACTCATGTACTCTTCAGCCACACATGAGACCACCAAGCGAGAGATTGCATATGTGGTTAACTAAACATGGTGATGAACGATGTTAGAAGCTTCTCAGGATTGATTGATCAAAGGTTGAATAGCTGAATGTATCATTAAAGGAATTGAAAAGAAACAAAGTATACCAAAATGCTACATCTATGAGAATTCACGAAGAAGTCACAGACATCCAAGGCAGTTGGATTCAAGACTGTGGAAAAGGACGGTGCAACAACATGGCCGCTGTGAAACACTATACTACTAAGGACGGGGACCAGGAACTACAAAAGTCGTTGGCCATGTGGAGCGGTGTTCGGGGCCTACCAATGGGCCTCAACACCTACCCGCGAGGAGGACGTCGACATACTGGTTTCTTCCTTGACCGCCGAAGCTGTCGTGGCACTAGAGGAAAGAAGGGATGAGATCTTTGACTCTCCCGCTGTTGCATGTGCTGAGGAGGGGGCCTGTTGGGAGTTAATGATTACTGAAGTTCTGTGAAACAAAATTAATTTTTTGTCGTGTCCCACACCAGTCATGACGGGGGCCTCATGACTACATGATACCTTTCACAGAAGACTGACTACCATGATATGGATGAGTGTTCGGGTCAGAAGTTGTGTTTTCTTTGCACAATGAAAAGCCGATGGTCACATGCTTTGGTCCAGCCTGGCAATTGGTGGAAGGCTACTTCGGTTCGTTGCTGTGGTGTCTCAGCATGGTGCTCTCACCAAGTTATGGATTCAATTACCTCATGACTATTGGAAAAATGTTAATAGTTTCTTTTAGTTTCAAGAGAAAAAGGAAATTAATTATAAGTAATATTAGATGGTTTTGGCATGCACACTTACGAAAGATTTTGTTTGTCAAAGAGCGGCTGGCATAATTAAAGCTGAAAAAGTCAATTATGTATTTGATAGCAGTAAATGTTTTTCTTGTTATAAATGTATTCTAGATGTAGATATTTTTATTTGTAACTAATTATGAAGACCCTTAATTACAAAATATGAAGTCTACGAGGAGTAAAACCCATTTCATGTCTTTGTCAGCTTCATCATCTCGCTATAACTGGCAAAGGCAAGAGTCGAGCAGCACAGAGCGGTGCGGAGAGGAAAGTCAGCGGCTTCTCTCACTACTAACTTACATGCAACTCAAAGTTTGAAGCGCATTTATGAACGCCACATAAGTTTCTGCAAGGAAAAATATGACATGAAAATACTTTTAGAGTATTGAGGCAAATTGCACACGAGAAATTGGTCAAGGATCAAAGTATGCTCGTAATATTCGGCAGAGCATTTATTTGCTTCGTTGAAGAGAAGACCGCTAATGATGATATGTCGAGGCAGTGCATAATGTGGAGGTGACGCATCTTACCGTCTGAAGACAACCTTGGGTGCTGCTAGATTCACTAGAAACTACAGAATTGCGCATTTGGAGAACCAATTCAGCGTTTGCTT
This sequence comes from Cancer borealis, assembly GCA_036785275.1. Classification (NCBI taxonomy): domain Eukaryota; kingdom Metazoa; phylum Arthropoda; class Malacostraca; order Decapoda; family Cancridae; genus Cancer; species Cancer borealis. Next base: position 36,573 of record JAXIVD010002667.1, read on the forward strand.
CGTAGATACACATAACTTATTTCCAAATTTATCTGTACATTTCTTTTAAAAGAAAACCAATTTGTGGAAAGTGACGTGAGAATGTTGTGTGTCACCATCTTTTGGACATGAACGATGCATGACAGTAGGTTTGGCATCAAGTACTGGATTAACTCAGATTAATCAAAAACTACAAATGAGTTACCAAGGCATGTGTATGGATAGGAAGAGTAATTAGTTGAAAGCAAAATATAATGGAAGACGAGTTCAAAGAAAAAACGTACTGCTAAAGCAAAACTCGGGGTCATCGTGGAAAGTCTATGCAGCGAGGTGGTGGCTGACAGGAAAGACTGTGCTGACGTCAGGGCCTCGAGCTGCTGTATGCGACATCAACTTTGCGAAACAATTCCATTGTTTGATGTGTTGAAAATGCTTATAGCACTTCTTTTATTTACTCATTAGAAAATAAAGCACATGTTAAAAACTGCAATTAGATGCATTAGATCGTAATTGGGCGCTCTGATGTGCATGAGCAAAGGGTTAAGTTACATTGAGCGTGTTATATCGAGACTGTTAGGCGGTGTGGCGGCGCAGTGGAGCCTCGCCAAACAGCCTATCTTTGATCCTGGACCTTGTTGTCCTCTGTCTCATTAGAGCACCTTTAGTTAGGGATGAATCTGCAGGTTAACAGCTTCCTCATGCTGTTTACGATGTCACTTATGTGCTCGAATAATGGCAGCAAAAAAATGTAAGTTATTGGCCTCGGCGTGAGTGTTGGGTGAAGGGAAGGGGCTAAGGGTGGGCCAGTACCTCACGACGCAAGCTGTTTGAGTATTTGCCGTAAGTGTCGTCCAGGTAGTGAATCGCCTCGATGGGAGACTGGAAAGAGGTCGTGATGTTTGATAATTTGTAACATGAATATCTTAGGATAACTATATGGAATTATTCTTAGATTAATTTCTTGAACCTTATTGTACATTGCATATATATTTACTCCCTCTAATGAAGCGCATCAAATGTCTCAATTAGGAATGACATCGCTCTCATCCTGACAGTGGAATGGTCTGCCACTTCGCCTGTTACAGTTGTTTCTCACTTCTTTGTCAGACCACATTCATCCTCAAAGGGAAGCTCCGTCAAATCATCAGTCATCCTTCATCTAAATTACAGTTATTTGTGACAACTTACTGAGTGTGTCTTGAATATTGTTTTGCAAAAGCAGTTACTACATTTGCATTTTTTGAGAACTTTTCTGCTGTCCTTTAGTCGAGAAAATGACATCATTATAGTTTGTATCTTATTTACCATCGGACAGTTTGTTGATCGAAATGATGTCAGATTCCTGGAAGTGAAGACTTTATTTATTTATTTTTTTAAGTGGCCGAGTCTAAAGTAATAACAAAGAGTCCCTTCGCTGCCACCTCGCCACTACGCTTGTGCTTACTCTTTATCGCTCAGTGAGTCATGACCTCCTGATCAAATACTCCTGCTTGAAGGATTGATGCACCGTAAAATGTCTACTCAATAAAGCTTTCAACGCTAATTTGAGGTTAAACTAACAAAAATAAAGTAAACTATAGCAAACACAAGTTTACGTAAGAAGAAAGTTTTGGACACAGACCGCTAATAGGTTGTGTTTTCACAAGAAAGGTTACAACCAGGCAGGTGCAGAGAAACAGAACTCTGGTATCACAAGAACCGTGAAACACAGCTGTGGAAGGGCTGTGGCTCTACATGCTAATCGTTAGCCTCGTCATGCCTTTTTTGGGTTTTCACCTTCAGTCTTGTATAAAGAAGCAGACAATCTGTACACAGGGACGGCAACATAGGATACACCTCACAGCTAAATAAAAGTGCAAATGCAGGGGCTGCCAGACAAACCACTTAGAACACCACGCTTTAGTTGCATATAGCTAAGGGTTGAGAGATAGAAATGGCCTGTCCACCGATCATGTCCTTCACGTTGCTACGTATTCTCTCCCTCTCTTTAAGGAAGCAGTCGCAGGTATTCTCGCTGATCAAGAAGGTCGGAAAACTCCATATTTGCTGTTGGCACATCATTATGTTTGTATGTCACAATCTAGATCTAAGTGTGCAAACGCACTGATCTCTGGGGTGGGCTGCGCACAACGAGTGTCAGGTATGGGGATTTTGAAAATCTACCATCTTTATAAAATCTATGAAAAACTACAAAAATTTTACTGGATGAATCAATTAATTATTAATCAGTGGAATTGAGTGTAAGTGTGTATCTATATGTGTATGTGTATGTGCGTGTGCGTGTGTGTGTGTGTGTGTGTATGTGTGTGTGTGTGTATATGTGTGTGTGTGTGTGTGTATGTGTGTGTATGTATTTCACTGTACAGTCTGCTGCTGGTCTCTCTCGAGACAGCTGGCCGTCCCCCTATGGAAAGAAGAGCTCAGAGCTCATAGTGACCAATCTTTGGGTTGGACCGAGACCACTCACACACAACACAACTCCTCGACTTACATCCCGTACCTACTCACTGCTAGGTGAACAGGGGTTACACGTGAAAGGAAACATACCTAAATAATCTCCGTCCGCCTAGGGGATCGAACTCTGGCCCCCACGGTTGTGAGCCGAGTGCGCTAACCACTATGCTAGCGGACCGTGTGTGTGTGTGTGTGATTAATATGTAATTTGTTGAAATATAGATTGTTTATTTATCTTCTTTTTTTTTTATTATTTATTAGTGTATTTGTTTATCTATTTATATATTAATTTGCTTTAAAAGTGAAATATTGATTATTGTTGTATTTTAAACTAGTTTAAAGAAAATAAACTGTTTGGAATCTTTCTCATCATAAAGAAATCGCATATTATCTCAGCTCATTAGACGGTCATGCTTGCACATTACTGATTTGTACGCGGCATTCTAGCCGAATTGGGTCTGCTCCTTCCAGCTCAATGCAGCTGCCATTTGGTACTACATACAATTGGGAAAAAAATGTCTTTAGCCTTAGAATAGTCATATTTGAACTTAAGAATGATCATACTGACTGCAGTCTGGCAGTCTTCAAGTACTATGTACCTATCTGAATATTGCTCCATGCCTGGTCACTTCATTAAAGCTGCCAACCAACATTTAAATATCAGTTGACCGGTTCATTGGCTCTGGGGGGAAGGGGGTAGTTGACATACGCTTCTCTGACTGACTGGTTTGATTATACTCCTCGAAATTCACTTGACACAGCTGGTATTAAGTGCAAGTTCAACTAATATTTTATACATTTTGCATGTTTTATCCATTACAATCCCTAGCATCATTATTATCTTTACTTAACCTGTGGGAGGAAGTAGTATCATTAGTAACACATAATTGATAGATACTCTTGCATGACACTCATCACTGTCTTGCGCCATCTCTCACACGGTCCAAATTGCATACCTAGTGCTAGCGAGGAGAGACAAGGGAGAGAGGGGGGGAGAGTTAAGGCCGGCCAAGTCCTTATGGCAGTGATTTATGGTATACCAGAGCAATCCAGCATTACAAGACCACATCCAACAGCCCGTATATACCTGGCTCTGTGCCCCTTGTCTAATTTCTCATTCTGTCTCCTGACCCATCTCTGCTCCTCTTCCTCCCTCTCTTGTCATTTACCTTGCTCTATCTGTACATGTGTCGTACTACATACACATACAAAAAACACCCCCCTATTTTTTTTTTTCTCTCTCTCTCTCTCTCTCTCTCTCTCTCTCTCTCTCTCTCTCTCTCTCTCTCTCTCTCTCTCTCTCTCTCTCTCTCTCTCTCTCTCTCTCTCTCTCTCTCTCTCTCTCTCTCTCTCTCTCTCTCTCTCTCTCTCTCTCTCCTCTCTCCTCTCTCCTCTTCTCTCTCTCTCTCTCTCTCTCTCTCTCTCTCTCTCTCTCTCTCTCTCTCTCTCTCTCTCTCTCTCTCTCTCTCTCTCTCTCTCTCTCTCTCTCTCTCTCTCTCTCTCCACACATTAACCTCATTGTTGGTCAAATTCCCATGAGTGGCTTACCTCCAGGGGCAGTCCCTGCCTGGCACGGAAGTTAGCAATGATGTCATCTGCCTGTCGCTCGAAGTCAGTAGATGGGCGAGGCTCGAAGTCAAGGAAGGGGGAAGATGCGGCGGGTTCAACAGGGGCAGGGCGGTGCACGGGGCCTGGGGCGAAGGAGGCAGGGTCCATGTTCTGCGTCTCCTGTAACACAAGGTGAATATGAGTGTTGTGCTGTGGTGAGGACGGAAAGAAGGGTATTGATGGATGTAGTGGTTGTAGAAACACTGTCGCCAATAGGTAGGGGTAACTAACAGAGAACAGTGAATGGAAGAGCGGCGGTGTAGTGTGTATAGTTCCCTGAGGCCTTGCCAATGAACGTCATAGGAAAGATGTCACATGTGAGTTCAGTTTTTGGCGATGCAGGATGTCACTGTGTTCACTGTCCTTGTTTACTGCCTGGCCGTGTGTGTGTGTGTGTGTGTGTGTGTGTGTATGTGCCAAATTCACTATGGTGTGGAGGATCACGCGCTGGACTGGTGATTGTCTGCCATTATTCTCCCCGAAAGATCTCAGAGCTCAAAGGGACGGATCTATGAGTAAGGCTGAGACCTCTCACACATCACACACTCGCATCTCTATGCTAAAGGGGGGACAATAAATGCGACCTGAGCAGGGTTCGAACCCACTTCTTCCCGGTTGACAAACGGGAATCATTGGGAGCTGTGCGTGTGTGTGTGTGTGTGTGTGTGTGTGTGTGTGTGTGTGTGTGTGTGTGTGTGTGTGTGTGTGTGTGTGTGTGTGTGTGTGTGTGTGTGTGTGTGTGTGTGTGTGTGTGTGTGTGTGTGTGTGTGTGTGTGTGTGTGTGTGTGTGTGTGTGTGTGTGTGTGGTAGATTGATATATATTTGATAATGTTTAAATTAGAAACAAAGAATTACAGAAGCTAAAATAATAAAACAAATTAAGTTTACTAGGCAAAATAAGAAAGACATTAAGAACTTAAAAGCAGTAAGCAGATTAAAGCGGTACAAGCAAGCATTATCATCATGCAATGGCAGAAGCTGGCAAGTGAAGGAAGGAGGCAGACAAATGGTGAGGCCACCGGGCCGCCACCTTACAAACCTCACGATTTCTCAACCTACTACCTTTATAATGATATGCAGTGATGGGCATCACTCTTAAAAGTGGGAACAGAACTCTCCGCTCTCCGCTCTCCGCTCTCCGCTCTCACCCTTAAAGGGGTCCGCTCACTTCCTTTGCTCCTCTCCAAAAATTGAGAGCAAATTTCAAAGTTCCTCCGTTCTACTTTATTGACTTATAAGAAAATTACCTTTTATTTCATACGTTTAACTAGAAAAAACTTTCAATGTAATCATATTGCCTCTAACTACAGATAAATGATAGGCCATTATGTAAGAAACAGCGTTTTCTAAAATTTTAGACTACAATCCAATTAATATTTTTGTGTGTGATCGAATTGGCTTATGTCAAAGCTTCCAACAAGTAAAAATGTTGAATTAAAGTAATTTAAGACCACACAAGTTAGTTCAAACATTAAAAATAATCTCTACTCCTCTCTCGTTCTCGTTTTCCAAATTATAGTCCATTTGTTCGCCATCGAAAATGAGAGCAGAGCGGACGGAGAACGGAACAGCAGACTAATGCCATACACTCATATCTTATCTATTTGGTTTCATTTTTATTGTTTTGTTGGTATATATATATATATATATATATATATATATATATATATATATATATATATATATATATATATATGTTTATATATTTATATATATATATATATATATATATATATATATATATATATATATATATATATATATAATATGAGTGTGTATATTATATGTATTTATGTATATATAAAGCTTGGGTTAGTTATACACTAATATTTATAATCATAAAATAGAAGCAAAATATATCAAAAATGTTTCAGAAAAAAAATGCGAATGCTATTAATTATTATGATGTGTCCTGTAAAGATTAGAAACTTTTTTGCTATAAAAAATATAATGGTACATGTTTTCTCTTTTGCGTCAGTGCAGTAAAACACCTAAAAAGTAGTTTTCATCTTGATTGCATTATGCACGCTTCAAAACCCATTAGCCATCATGCAGCTAGCGGTGCTCCGGCCCGCCACACAGCGGAACGCTTTCGTGGTGGGGAGGAGGGTTGCAAGACTCGAAGGTTTGTGTACAAAAATTTCAATGCAGGACCAAGTTTCACGCCACAGCATACAACAGGTGAAACAGAACCCACAACTCACAAGGTTGTGTGGAGCTTAGGCCGTTCAGTAGAGGTACACCCTGGCCTCCCCGCTGTGGACGCAGGAAGTTAAAGAGTCGTAGGTGTGAAGAAACTAATAAGGAGGAGTAGTGAAGGAGTAAGAGGGTAAAGGGTGCTTTAAAGATATGAGGACGCTATATTAAGTACAGTAATTATCTAGGTACAGGAAAGGTAATGGGGAAGCTGCTTTGCAGATGTAAGTAATTTATATTAGTTGTGTATGAGTTACGCTAGAAAATGTGAAGTTAATTGACTTGCAGCTTTATACATAAATCTCCATGATAGTTAAATTACAAATATATATATATATATATATATATATATATATATATATATATATATATATATATATATATATATATATATATATATATATATATATATATATATATATATAGGTTTGTAAGGCAGCCAGGAAGTAATGTAGTCTCAAATTAGATGACGTACACACTAAATAAAGAACAAATTACAAAGTTTAAACCAACAGAGCAATAAGTAGTTAGTTCTTTTATAGGATTAATAGGATGTAATGAGATCACGAGTATAATGATTGCACACTTTTGTTTCCTTATTGTAGGTGCAAATCTGATTAAAGTTGAATCATCTGTGCAACATCAGACATATGACATAATGAGCTGCATTTTTAAAGCATGCTAAGAATTATGATTGTAAATAAAAACGAAACAGCTGGCGGAAGAGGTTTGGACAGGGAAATAAGACTAGACAGATTTAATGTGCTCAGTAGCTGTAAGGGTAAGGGACTGCCTCCGTTATGAGTAACACTCAAGGCCTGGGATGAAAAAACGGGAAAGACAAAGGTGCTGGAAGCGGTCATAAAGTCTCATTTCTCTGTCCGGCTCAGTCTGCCTCGCCAGCTGACTCGAGATGTGATCAAAACGCACAAGTATCTTTTATGTAAGCCAAACAGTGTCAGTATCATGTAAACGAAAGCATCAATAATTATAATCGCTCGAGATACTAAAATATAATTTTGTAAGTCGAATTTTCTTTTTTTTTATGTTTATTGTTTACAATATAAGAGAGCATTTCTTAGGAATATCGGGTATTAGGGAAGTAGGAGAGGATGTGGTATAGGGTCATGGCGTAAGGGTTAGACCCGACGCCTGACTGCCGCCACAGCCGGGGAGTAGGGCATGAACCCGCAATAATCCTCCTGGAAAAACAACCATAAACACTGGCTTACACTCGAGAATAAAGTGATGTTGCCACAAATCTCAATATTCCAGAAATACGACTATTGTATGCATATGATATAGGACAGTTGCTAAAAAAGAAAGTATGAGCAAAATAAAGGCAGTATGATGGTAATTGTGTTAATTAAGATATTTGACCAGAATTATGATATAAGTAAATAAAGTGAGACAGAACTTGGAGTCGAGTTAGAGGCATGACATAAGCAGTAATAAGTTGAAGGCTGGTGAGTGGAAGCAAAGTGGTGTAGAGGGGCCGAGCAGCCAAGCTTGGCAGTGCTCGTGGAAGGTGGTGGCGGTTGAGGCAGGGGAAAGGGACTTGTTAGGCTGTGTTGGTGAATCTGTCAGGGTGTTACTTGGCATGGATATGTTAGCAGAGCGATGAAGTTTCCGCAGTGAATTAACAGTATATTTACAACTTGAGGAGCCCGAGCATGGCTCACTCACCATGCACTTCGGATCCACATCCTCGGGGTATTTCATAGATGTTAAAAAACGCCGGGGATAGTTGTCGACAGGATCCACTTCAGCAATCTTTGTTTTGTGGAGAACAAAATTTAACTATATTATATATTTTTTTAAACTATTATATTAAATGTCAGCATTGAATTCACTGCTGAACTTTGGTTATTTTGCTCACATGCTTCCAAACGCGTTACAGAAACACAGGTTGAATGTCTGATTACTCGACCATGTCAAACACACCTGAAACACCTATTGCAATCAGCACGTGCCAGAGAGACAGTGACGAAGGCTTAGTCATCACACAAACCCACGCCGTCTGTACTCGTTTTAGCTTGCCCCTGATACGTGTGTGTGTGTGTGTGTGTGTGTGTGTGTGTGTGTGTGAAGTATTTTCTATGAGGCCAGTGTCTCAAGGAGTGTTGAATGGTCATGCCTTTGAAATGATTGTTTAAGGTGGGTGTGCGTGAAATGAAACCTATGCCACCAGTCCCACAACCAGAGGACTCACTAGTCTACAATCATTAGTGTTTTGTTAATAGCATTTTTGTTTTGTGGGATTGGAGGTCTTTGCTAATAACTTTGTGACTTGTAGTGTTGATTGCATTTCTTTCCATTTTAACCTGTGTTGTTGTTTTTGCGAGTGTCACGTATGTATAATGAATGGATCCTTAACTGGACCATCACCTCGTTGGTTGCCTTGTGTTAATTGGATGCCAGAGCGAATTTCTTGTTCTCTCCTCCTTGATTAGTTGATTAGTTATGAAAGCCGGTGCTTAAGGATGACTCATTAAACTTTTTTTCTTCTCTCTGATCTGTTTAATTTGTTATTTTTGGCAAGCGGTCAGATAGTGCCAGAGGTCCTGATTTGAAATGGCTGTCAAGAGAGCACCTGCGGGAGACCTTTACTAAGCAGCACTCGAAGGGGAAAACATGTGATGGGTGCTGGGGTACACTGTTTCTGCTAGTCACAGAGTTCAAGTCTCGTAATATTAAGACGACACGGTGACTATGGTCTCAAACAATTTTTACATTAGTTGGCAATTAAATCATCATGTTTCATTGCATTTGTGATTTACGTATTTCATAAAGGTAGAGGGGTTGTTTTCATTGCTGACTAACAATAATAATGTATATCATGTGGTGGTCTATTACATTCACGGAATGTTTATTTGTACGATTGAATAAAAGTAAGATTGAGCTATGCGTGTTGCTGTTAGGCACTAATGACAAACACGGTCAAGAAATATATTTTATCTTGTGACAAAATATGTTTGCTTCAATCTTTTTATGAATCCGAAGTCTCGTTAGGACATTCTGATCATAGATTGTTGCCTACATTGCTGAGCGGCTGTAGGCTGTAGGTTGACGCCACTTCACTTACGGATCCTAATTTCGTAATGTTAAGACTAGGAACAAACAGTGTTATGGTAGTGTTTTGATGAACTCAATGAAAATGATGTATGGCTCAGATCATTACGTTGTTATGGATATACGAAAACAATTATTAACTTATTTTTATTTTTTTTAGTGAACTATTAAGTATTTTCGACGAACAATTGTGAAGCTCCAGTTGTTGACGATGGAGTCGCTGGCTCAGTGCCTTGTTTAAATATGAGTAGATAAGTATAATCAACTTCCGAGTTGTAATTGCATTTTTAAATACACACTTTATTTTAAAGTTTTGCAAAAGAACCTGTTTCTCATCAGGTAGTTTCTGATATGTAAAAGAAGGTGACACGTGACAAACGCGTGACGGCCAGCAACTTGCCCGGCCAAGGAAGCGACCACAGCTGCACCACCAAATAAGGACACGTCAAGTTCAGCCAGCAAAGCCATGTTCCAACTTTCTCTTGTCCTCTTCCTTTATGTACCTCTGTTTTTATGTGCGCATGTGTATGTATTATAAATTACGTTCTTTTGTGGAGGAAAACCGCTCCTGTCTGTATATTGAACGTGTCAACTGGTTTTAAGTTTTTGATAACCATGATTAGTAAGACAGTCACTCAGGCTCGGGAATCAGGCTTGGTCAAGCTTCGGCGAAGTCAGGGAACACTGGAATGTTGTAATTCAAGCGACAAAATGAATTCATCCATGGGAACTTAAAATTTTTAAAATCTTTTTATGTGCACCGACCCAACGCTTCTCCACCATTTAAAACTGTTGCCTTCCTGCACCAAGAAGAAATCTGTAACATTCATCTCATGCCCAGACTGCACCCACGAAACACCCATCATGTGATAAAAACTTTGTATGTTTAAGCATTTTTTTCCACTCTTTTTTGGAAATTATGCATTTTAAAATCCAGCCGTTGTTAATGTAACGTAGTATCTGCAATGACTAACTACGCAAAACATATTTCCGTCTCAGCGGCAAAAGGGTTTCAGTATCTGCCTGAGTTGCATGTCGTACTAGGTTTTACATCCATAATTTTTTTCCTTCTTCAAAAACATACAAGGATCCCCGACATTTCTTCCTTGTTTAAGGAAATAATTTGAAAGCATTTGTTTAACTTATTAGGGAATGAGAGTCAGGAATAAGAGGTGTATGTATGTGTCTGTCATTCGTCACACGCCACAATACTCTACTGTCATGAACAGCTGTATCTAAACCGCGATTATGAATTCATTGGTGGCCGGCAGCCGGGCGAGACACCCGAGATGAGGGGGTTAGGGGGAGGGACCCTTGGCACGCGCCACCCCCTCAGTGCCGCCCCGTCCCACCCCGCCTGCCTCACCGCCTTATATGTCCCTCCACTGCGCCGAGCGAACAGCCGCAAACCAACTACATAGCGGATTGGCTGACGGCACGGCACACTCACGAAACTGCAAGGCCACGTTGTCAGGAGGATGCGTTCAGGCAGGCGTCATAGGTTTAAATTTCTTCAGCCAGGATGAGGTTTTAAGATATTTTTAACAACTAAAAAAACAGAAAAAACCCATAAAATCTCAACATCCTGATATCCTATAACTCATCATTAGCAATCGTGGTATTTAATTATCCAAAACCCATGAATGCCCAAAACGTGGTGCAAGGGTGGAAGAGCGGACTCTAGTCTGTTCTCAAACTGAAATTAGGTATGTGGGTTAACAGCAGCCAGGAAGCGTGAACAAAGAGCTGCTGTGCCTCATTTAGCCTCAGACAGTGTGTGGCGGATATGGCGAATATAGTGGATGAGGTGAGGTATAAGGGATGAGTTTTGTCTCTTGGGTGAGATACACTTGATTCGAGGAACAGGTGTGTTGGATGTCAGGTCATAAAACTAACCCACCTTCCAATTATCAGTCCGTACATTACTTTGTGCATAGTGATCAAGTGGTATGTTTAGTGCATCGCGCATTGTTAAATTCTGCCAAAATTGAGAGATTTGTTATTGACGTGATTGATTTTAACATAATTAAAGATGGAAAGAAAAGCTATTAGACAGATCTATTGTTGATTGGCATGGCAGATGGTGAAGCTAGAAGTCAACATGGTAAAAGCATGGCTGCCTGTCCAAAATTAATTTTTCGTCCATATTTGTGTGAGTATCCCGATTTATGTAAGTTAGAAGCTGTAAAGTTATAAGTGAAACATAAATTCTTAATACAGCACGAGGAACATGCCAGGTTTGGGGTGGATAGAAGGCGAAATAGGACATAAAAGGGAAACAAACATTCTTGCGCCAAAGGACCCTGATGACCATTTGTATTTTAATGTTCCTGATGAAGGTGAATGTGGCGGGGACTTAAACAGAACATGAAAGTTGTAGGTTACCTGATGATTACCACCACCACCACCACCACCACCACCACCACCACCACCACCACCACCACCACCACCACCGATACTACTACTACTACTATTACTACTGCTATTACTACTACTACTACTACTACTACTGCTACTTTGGTTTTGTGCATGTTATATTTTTTTGCGACTATCAATAGATATCACATACATATCAATTAGTTATACATCTGAATACTGAGGAAGGTGTGTGTGTGTGTGTGTGTGTGTGTGTGTGTGTGTGTGTGTGTGTGTGTTGTGTGTGTGTGTGTGTGTGTGTGTGTGTGTGTGTGTGTGTGTGTCTCAGGAGAGGGGGTTTGGTGTGTTGTAACAGGGAAGTGGGTGGGGCGCATGTCAGCAGAGGATTTGTGGGTGTGTGGGTGTGGGGGAAGGGAGGAGTTAACTGTGGAGGGAAGAAGGTGCAGGACAGAAATAGCTAGTCTTCCCTGGCACTCTCAGGCTCCCTTTTTTTCCGCCATCAATGTCAGATCAACATGACGTCATTATCACATATACGTTTGTCATTAAATTCTGTCATCCCATTTTTCGCTTCGTCATATGATCTTCCGTCAACGCCTATTGGCACAACTTGGGTTATATTATGACGCTCAGAGTTATTCAGAGCGGTGATAGTGTTTAGGGCACCGCCAGATGGGGTATGGACTCATCACCGGCACCCTCCCCCCTTTAGCCTTCATAGCTTAACTCTCCTGACGTTGCAGGATCCTTCCGCCTCGAGTCTCAGCTGTTGCACTGTTATGTTTCATAATCTTGATGCAGTTTCATTGTCAAAAACTGAAAACTGTGCTCTTGTTTAGTGAGTGGTTTAGCAGGTGCTTGTTTTAAAGGTGGCCCTCTCGCCCTCACATCCTGGGCCAGGCACGTACCCACGATTGTTGTGACGTCCGAGATATTTTTTGTGTTCATCATTAGGCTTTTGACGGCCAGTGATGTGTACTCTAGTGCACTTCCATCCACGGCCTAATGCGCGCTCACACACACACACACACACACACACACACACACACACACACACACACACACACACACACACACACACACACACACACACACACACACACACACACGAGGACACACACACACACACACACACACACACACACACACACACACACACACACACACACACACACACACACACACACACACACACACACACACACACACACATTTTGTTTTATTTCTATTTAGTAGAATGGGATCGTTTAGCATTTAGTGAAAAATAAGTGTGATGAGAAAACTGGAAGAGAGCCTTTCCGAGTTGAAGAGATCTCGTAAGTGAGCATGTTGTCCAACTGCCAGTATCTATGGAAGGGAGAATAAGATGTTCCAGGGGTAATGGTAGTGATTTTTAGTTAGTTATTGCAATACCCCGAGTATTTATAGAAGTAAGAGTAAAATCTTCAGTTTAAAAAGCAAACGCGACCCGCTCTAGCTTGAGACACCGGCTCTTGGATCCAATTTTTCACTCTGCAGAATAGCCTCCGCTCGTAGCTGTTTGGGCGATCACCATCGTCACTATCACTTCACTTTGCTCAGTCTTTGAGTTCCTCTTTTTTTCAAAGTTTTCAGCTTAACCAAAAGATATGTGTACCTAAAAGAACTCTTATGCGATTCATCAGAATCTTGACATTAAAAAAATATCTAGCATATTGCCGGATAGGGAAAATAAGAATGTTCCTCTTGTTTGTACAGATGAGC
>JAXIVD010002668.1:0-10000 GCA_036785275.1 Cancer borealis
GTATGTAGTAGTAGTAGTAGTAGGTTATTCTGTCCTTACGGCTTAGAGATACACTCGTTCATACAGACATACACACACACGTTCACCCATACACACACTCACCACCACCACCACCACTACCACCTACTACTACTACTACTCAATATAACACTTGCATCATCACCCCAACACACCCCCAACACCGCCCCCAACACACCCCAATCACACCCTCGGGATCCTAGGTGTAATAATCTTTAGTGCAAGTGAAACAGGTAGTACAAAGGAGAGGAGGAAGAGGGGGAGGAGGAGGAGGTAAGAGGAGGAGGAGGAGGAGGAGGAGGTAAGGTCTAGAGTTCACCTATCGAGTTATTACAAAAGGAGGAGGAGGAGGAGGAGGAGGAGGAGGAGGAGGATTAAGATATGATAAAGTGATTTCCTAAAGACAGGTAATCCATCAGTAAAAGAACATTCTCAGGTGAACCTTAAATACCTCCTAATTAAGGTGATTAGCGGGCCACCTGTGTAACTCAATCACACACACACACACACACACACACACACACACACACACACACACACACACACACACACACACACACACTCAGGTAAAATTGGGTTCACTAGGTACTGTAAATTGAGCACAGGTAAGGTAGGTAGACTGAGGGAAAATAAGTCAGCGGAAAATAAGTCAGTGAGGGGAAATAAGTCAGGAAAACAAGTGAGAGGGAAATAAGTGAGGGGAAATAAAGTGAGGGGAAATAAAGTGAGGTTATTTTCCCAGCAAGAGGGGAAGAAAGGGAAGGAGGGAAAGGAAAGAAGGTTACCTGAGGGTGGAGGAAGAAAAAGGAAAGGAAGGATTGAAGGTATTATCTATGTTATTGAAGGATTAGACAGGAGGAGGAGGAGGAGGAGGAGGAGGAGGAGGAGGAGAAGGAGGAGAGAAGAGGGAGAGGAGAGGAGGAGAGAAGAGAAAGGAAACAGATAGAAATTATACATTTTTCTTAAATTATACACATACATACATACACACACATACACGTACATACATACACATATACACAGATACACATACACACACATATGTAGGAGTCAAAAGATACAGACACACATTCTATCCTGCCTTATCCTCTCCTTATCTTCATCCTGTAAGACTTTACTACTAACCTAGATCACCAGCAGGCCGGGGGCGCACACCCCTCCCCTACCACAGCTTAACGCACACTGGTAGCCTGGTACAACAAGTGGGAGGAGGCAGGACTAGCACCTCCCCCCATGACCCCTATGCCCCTCCCCCTCTCCCCTTATGTCTTGTTGCCAAATGTTGCTAGAGAGAGTGTTCAATTATTTATTTTTCCTTGATTTCCGTGTTGCGTGTGTCGTCTCGTAGGTGTTTTAGATCATGTGTGTGTGTGTGTGTGTGTGTGTGTGTGTGTGTGTGTGTGTGTGTGTGTGTGTGTGTGTGTTCTTGTTTTGTATATATATGTTGTTTACCTCCTATGTGTGTATGTGTATGTGTACGTACCGAACCCTTACACATACAGACAAACAGACACACAAACACAGACATATACTCAACACATAACAAGCAAGACATGACATCATTCAATTAAACACACACACACACACACACACACACACACACACACACACACACACACACACACACACACACACACACACACATACACACTTACATAGTTCCCTTTAGTACAATAATTATGCCACCACTCTCTCCTTTCAACCTCTAATGAATTTTCGTGTCCCTATCCTACCCTTCCCTACCCTTCCCTTCCCTTCCCTTCCCTTCCCTACCCTTCTACCACCACCATCACCACCACAACACACTCCCTTCCCCTCCCTTCTCTTATCTTCCCTTCCCTTCCCTTCCCTTTCCCTTCAGTTCATATGGTGACGGTCGAACTAATAATTTTCTGCCTTCCTGACGTCACGAGGGATAAGAGAAAATGGATTAAACTATATGTGTTTTATGGCTTACTGCTATAATCTGTGTGTGTGTGTGTGTGTGTGTGTGTGTGTGTGTGTGTGTGTGTGTGTGTGTGTGTGTGTGTGTGTGTGTGTGTGTGTGTGTGTGTGCGTGTGTGTGTGTGTGTGTGTGTGTGTGTGTTTTGGTTGGTTGGTTAATAAGATATATAATAAAAAGTAAGTGTGAGTGCCAGTATAAGATGGTACAGTGCCACCTACACCCACGCCCACGTCTCCCTGGTGGGCGTGGGTGTGGGTGTGGGCGTGTGTCATCTTATAATGTAGTGTTCCCTTTAGATATCATTATAAGGAGTCAGGTTGAAAATATTGCATCCTGTTCGTAATTGCTTGTTTATAAAGGGGAGGAAGGGGGGACGGGTGTGTTGGGGAGGAGGAGGGGAGGGGGCAGTTATGAACCCAAGGGAAGTTAAGGTTGGGGGTTGTAGGGGGTTAGGGGGGGTAAAGGGGTTTTATTGGGGGTGAGTGAGTGAGTGAGTGAGTGAGTGAGTGAGTGAGTGAGTGAGTGAGTAACAACAACAACAAATAATAATAATAATAATAATAATAATAATAATAATAATAATAATAATAATAATAATAATGTGTAAAAATTATACCAACAAAACATTAATTAATTCCTATGTACATATTAGTTTCCTTACGTCAACACGGAACATAAGAGACAGTCAACAAACGTAGGAATATAAACAAATAAATATAAAAACAAAAATATAAATAAAAATAAATAAATAAATACATAAATAAATTACAAAATGAATAAATAAATACACCAATCAATACATTAATCAATAGAGAGAGAGAGAGAGAGAGAGAGAGAGAGAGAGAGAGAGAGAGAGAGAGAGAGAGAGAGAGAGAGAGAGAGAGAGAGAGAGAGAGAGAGCAACACACACACACTTGCATTAACCTCCATGAAACCATTACCCCCTACTTTCCCCTCCCCTTCCTCCAACCCTTCCCCTTCCCCCCCTCCCACCTTTCCCTTCCCCTGCTCCCTTCCCCCTTCACCCCCCCTAACACACACTCCCTGGAACGAGACAAAACGTGTACCAGACCGCGACACGTTTAGACATTTTAATTAAGTGATGCCAGTAACATCTTGTCAAATGTTACGTTATTTCAACCTGAATAACAAACGTAATTTCAAGGTGAACTATTACGCTTATTATTCATTTATTATTATTATTTTATTTTGTAGTATTATTAGTATGGTTATTTAACGTTTCCCAGCCATTTGACTTCTTGGCTGAAATCATGATATTTTGAATGACTCGAATGTATTGAAGTTATGAAAGAGCAATAAGAGACGTGCGATCTTTTGTGTTATAGTGAAATGGAATTGGAATGTAAGTACTGTATAGATGTAGGAATGTAAAAAGCACTTTGAATCAGTTTGAATCGGTTTTAATCCTTTTGAATTCGCTTACAGTTCAAGATGTAGAAACCAAATACCACTTCTACGTTTTATAATGTGTAAATTTTAAGGTAGGTCATCGCTTATGTATTTTTGTCATAGGAGACCAGCATCAGCCAGGATATATATACTTTTTTTTTTTCAACGTGGTAAGGAGACATATGAGTAAGTCTGTGCTACAACTTTATAAATATTTCACTTAACAAATAAATAAACGGTAAATAAATAAATAAATAAATAAATACACATCCTCGGAAATAACTACATACACACAAATAAATAAATTCAAAAAAGCAAGAAATACAGTATAGTAAAAATTTATATATATTTTTTTTCGCTGCATATAAATATAAAACAATAAGCTAGAAAAGAATTTTAAAAAAAATTGCGATTGAAATTCCAGGAAAGGTTTTTATATCAACAAATAGATTTCCTTTAGATTTTCCCTGCCTCGCCGTGGGGAAGGTAAGGTAAGGGAAGGGAAGGGAAGGGAAGGGAAGGGAAGGGAAGGGAAGGGAAGGGAAGGGAAGGGAAGGGAAGGGAAGGGAAGGGAAGGGAAGGTAAAAAGAAAAGGAAAGAAAAGAAAAGAGAAGGGATTAATCAACTTTTACCTACACCTTAATGGAATATATATGTATAATTCATACCTACACACATACACACAAACATACATACATACACGTGTGCGTCGCCCTAAGAAAACAAAATAGGTTCAAAATATATCCACCTACAATCATATATACACACACATACATACATACATATATACATACATACACACGCATACAGTCATAGTGGTGGAAACTGAAGCAAACAGGAATAAATATCTGTTTCAAAGTTATTATGAAGTGTATTCAGTTATTACGTACACAAGACGACCTAACTTTCCCAAACATTTCAAACATCGTGATAGAAGAAGGAATAAGTGTTTGTTTTTTATGTAGTTTGATCTTCATGAAGGAAATCTGAACTTACTCATTATAGTGTTGGTGTGAATTAGTAGAATTATGAGAAACATTGACCAACTAACAGAAAAATGGTGTGCGCTTGTGAGAAAGTTACTGAGAAAACACGCATACACACACACACACGCACACATACACACACTTTTACTCACATCTCGCTTGTTTGGTAGGAAAGCCATAACAGCATCACCAGCCTAGGGACACAGCAAGGCCACAGCAGCAGCCTAAACACAGCACCAACGCACACACATATACACACACACACACACACTCAAATGTAAACACACTACACACGCGCTAACTTGTCCTACCTTCCTCTACCCTTTATCTATCTCCCACACCCCTCCGTCCTAACTCACATCATTTACTCCTAATAATTAACGGAACTTTACAATATATCGACGGAGCACGATGAATATCACTAAAAATAGACAGCCAAGGTGATTTATACATTTCGTGGACGCGCCGTTGAAAAGACAAATCCTGGCTGCTTTTGTTCATCTTATTACATACATATTAATATTAGCAAACATTCGTGCAGCTGTCTGGAAAGTTTGAATGGTGTGGGAATTGAAACCCTTAAAGATTATAGGTGATTTGAGGAACCTTAGGATATAACAAGCAGAGTGATTTGGCGTAGTTACCAAATGGCTGGAAGGAATACATTATCAGGCTAGCATTGAGAATACCGCCAAGATAAAAAGATTAATATATTTCCTTTGTACTAACTAACACATACACGCACGCACTCATACTTCATAACGACATTAAAGGTTATTTTTTGTTAATAATGGATTCAAAATAAGTAATTATAGACCATATAGTTCTGCTAGGGTTAACGAGAGAGCGCTGCCCCTCGCACCAAGACGCTGCCGTGAGCCAGGATCGAACCAGCAACCATTAGGTCACGAGTCAAACACTGCACCACAGAGCCACCTTCAAATAATGGAAAATTAATAAATAGTTAGAATAGTAAGTGCTTTGGAATAGCTAACTCTTAATTAAGTACCATACCAACTCCATAACAAAATTATATATATATGTATTATACCATCGTCCTTTATCACTATAGTAACTCCAATTAATGAAGAACTTCCACATTCTTATCTAATAACTTCTGATAACTGGAAGGCATTTGAAGCACTAGATAACAACAACCAGTCAACACAACAAGAAAATATAAATATCAATCACTCGAGTCATCATTCTATTTAAATCTACCCTTGACGGGGGCTTGAATTAATATTACATCCATGGTTATATTTCATCTAGTGAGTGAGTGAGTGAGTGAGTGAGTGAGTATATCTTGAATTAGCTCCTCCCTGTAATAGCAATCCAAGGCTCCAACCTCAGACTTTATGTAGCAGTAAGAGGGAGCGTACGTAGGGGGAGTGTGTTAGGCTGTCATCATTTACTCTTTTCATCATTATTATCTGGCGTTTCTATCTCTCCTTGAATACTATCTTGTGCAGCATCATTTTTACTTTTTATCTCTGGTTCTCTTTCTTCTTTACTCTCCTCTTCCTCCTCTTTATCCTTCTCTGTCTTGCATTCCTCATTTGTAATCACTCGTTCTTCTTCTATGTTGCCTTCCACCTCATTCTTATATTCCTGGTTTTTATCTTGCATTATTTCTTCATCTACTTCTTCCATCTCTTGTTTGAGTGACCTTACTTCCTCATAGCCCTTTTCCTCACTTTCCACCCCATTATCTTCCTTCCTTACCTCCTCATCTTCACCCATTAAGACCTCACCTTCCTCCACTTCCTCATTATTTGCCTCACAGAACACCTCACCTTCTTCCACTGACTCCACCTCCTCACACTCCTCAGCTGGGACTTCATGATCATCCCTCACCTCTCTCTCACCTTCCTCATGATCACCTGAGTCTAGTCCTGTTACCTGTAGGATGAGGAAGTAATTAAGTATACAGTGAGTGGGATGAGTAAGGAAATTATGAGTATACAGTGGAATGAGTAAGAAAATTATGAGTTCACAGTAGGAAGAAATTTTTGAATGTGAGAATAATGTCTACTGTGATACTGTGATAGTGATGAAAATAGTGATGATAGTGAATGAATGGCTAACTAATGAAGATTATTATTATTATTATTATTATAGGTGATGGTGATTAATTGAATGCAACACCACCACCACCACCACCACACACCTCTCCAGGGCCAGCTGCAGTGACTCCCTCCTGACTCAGGCCAGATGTATCAAGACTGTCGTTGCCGCTGGTTACATCCGTCCACGAGTCATCCATCAGTAGGTCCTGCGCGGGGGGAGCAGAAGGGGGGGCTGCCGGAGACTCACTCTCCTGTAGGATGTGTTGAATGTATATCCTTAAGCTATAGATCCTTGCACTCCCTAACCTAACTTTACATATCCTTCACTGGTATCCTAAATTATCCTTCAGTACATTATTCTTCATCTTTTAGTACATTATGTTATAGTAACCTAATATCCTAACACACACACACACACACACACACACACACACACACACACACACTTACCACTGGGGTTGGGTCATAGCTGGGGGCTGAGGCTGGGGGTGAGGGTGGGGCTGGGGGGTCAGGAGAAGGGGGATCAATGTTCCCCTCTCCTCCCCATCCTTGGTGACTGTGGTAATTGTATGCATTCTGTCAACAAGAAGGAAGGTGTGTGAGTGTGAGTGTGTGTGTGTGTGAGTGTGTGTGTGTGTGTGTGTGTGTGTGTGTATGTGTGTGTGTGTGTGTGTGTGTGTGTCTATTCCATGTTTCTATTGAAGTATTTTTTTTCATGTAAACACTAATACACATATTTTTCAAGTGTTTTTTTCACCAACTGATAAAAAAAAAGAACAACTTACCTCTTTATTATATTGTCCTCCTCCTCCTCCTCCTCCTCCTCGTCCTTGTCCTTGTCCCCTGCCTCTTGCTCTTCCTCCTCCACCCTTCTTGTTGCCACCACGCCCCCTGCCTCTCCCCTGCCGCCCTCCTCCTCCCATTCCCTGCTCAGCTCCTTCGCCAGAGTCCTGCTGTCCCCTTCTCATCCTGCCAGACCCAACCCTCACAAACTTGCCTGCAGGAAAAAAAATTGATACATACAGACAGGCAAAAAAGAAAGAAAAAAGAAAGATAGAAAGTGAAAGAATGAAACAAAGAAATAATTAAATAATCCATAGAGTCATGAATACTTTGGGTTAGGATTAGTCAGTCATGTTAGTGAAGGTTTGTGAAGTTATGATGCATTTTGACAAAGTTATAAGTTAGACCGAGAACAGACATTACATTTTTTCCTGACCTTTCAATATTTAATCAAGTATATAATTATCCCTTTGGTGGTAACTACAAGAATTCTACAACAAAACAGATGGAGTGAGGTGTGTGGGAAGGCTGTCTGCTGTACCCTGTCCTACAGAAATACAAGGTACAGGGTGAAGGGAGAGGACTGTATCCCTGTACCCTGGTGTGCCTTGAATGTATAAATAGATAGATATAGATTTAGGTTATGAGGTTATTTAGATGAGGTTGTGATGTGTGGGGTTGTCAGGGTGATAACATATATACAAACAAACAGACAGACACCCAAACAGACGGGCATAGTGCAAATATAACCTATCGTTGCCTTAATTAGCGGAGTTATTATTAAAATGATTTGCTCAGGATTGCAATAATTGTCATTTCAAATTTTATGAATGTTTTGATAATTTTTTTATTAAATTTGGGAGACATGTGACTTAAAATTTGGGAGACATGTGACTTAAAATTTGGGAGACATATGACTTAAAATTTGTGTAACTATGCATTTCAAACATGCATAAATAAAGACACTTGCATTAAAAACTAAAACAATTAAGTAACATAAACAACTAATTACGAATCATTACAAAATTAAATTAGTTAAACCAATTAATCTTAAAACCTTATACTTATCTAAAAACCAAATCAAAACAAAATTAACATAACAAAAAATTTTTAAAAAACTCATCATTTCAAATATATTAACAAAGTGAAAATAACAATAATTACAAAAACTAAAACTAAAACTAAAAACTAAAAATAAACTAAAAATTAAAACTTCTAAAATCTAATCATCAACCAAGTGAGATGAAACAACAGGAGGATCAACAGGAGGATCAACAGATGGAACAACAGGAGGAACAGGTGGAAGGGGAGCCTCACCCTCGCCCTGGCCGGAGGAGGTGTTGACGGAGATAGTGAAGTGGTCTCCGTGATCCTCCACCCGGCGGCCGCGGAACACTGTCTCAGGATCAAGCTCAGCCATGATCTCCTGTTCCTGTTGGGCTGTGTGGGGAAGGGAGGGGAAGGGGGAAGGAAAGGGGAAGGGGGAAGGAAAGGGGAAGGGAAGGGAAAGGGGAAGGGGAAGGGTAAGAGGAAGAAGAAAGAGGGAAGGAGGAAGAGGTGAGAGGGAAGGGGAAGGGGAAAGGAGGATTACAATATATTTTCAAACTTTTATACATTCTTGGTTAGCTATATAATGTGATCAAAGCGAATATTAAACGACAACTCTATTATATATTTCATCTCAAAAAAATAAATAAATAAATAAACTCTCTTTAATTCTCTCTCTTTTTCTCTCTCTCTTTCTCTCTCAAAAAGTCAATATTTCCTCACCATTATAATCGGGGTTCCCAAAATGACTCCTGTTCTTGTTGCCTCCCCCTCCCCTGTGTCCCCTGCCGCCCCCTGACCTCCTCTCCCCACCCCCCTGCTGCTGCTGCTGCTGCTGCCGTCCGCCCTGACCCTGACCCGACCCCGCCTCGTCAGGAGAGGTCAAGTAGTCACCCAAACGGATTCCTTCAGCTGGAAAGATTAATTTGTTTGATATTATTTTATCCTTATTTTTTTTACTAGATTCATATTTTCTATTAGTTTCATCTTTTTTTCTATTCAATTAGGTTTATATATTTTTTATTTTATTTTTACTTCACTCATTTTTTCTACTAATTTTTACTTTTTTGTTGTTTTTTTTGGCTCAATAAATTTTTTCTGAAGTTCTACCTAACCTAACTTAATCCAACCTGACCTAAGCTAAGGGCAGGTAAGGGCAACACTCACCCTTACTCCTGGGGTGCCGAGGGTCATATGCCGGCCCTGACTCCTCACCGCCTTCCCTGAAAACAAAAAGGGAAAGACATGATAAAGAGTTAATATTTACTACACTGGTCAAAAATAAATAAAATAAATGAAATTAAATAAATAAATAAATAAAAAGAAGATGAAGCAACAGACACATAGTTAATTAATACTTTTTCTGTCAAATTCTCTAAGTTGACGGAAACAATAGATGGAAAAAATGCTAGTATGACAGCGGCTTAAGGTCCAAGACGAGGCAAGACAGACTACCTTACCTAACCTAACCTTACCTTACCTTACCTTACCTTACCTAACCTTACCTTACCTAACCTAACCTAACCTAACCTAACCTAACCCTACCCTAACCTAACCTAACCTAACCTAACCTAACCTAACCTTAACTTACCTTACCTTACCTAACCTAACCTTACCTTACCTTACCTAACCTAACCTAACCTTACCTTACCTTACCTAACCTAACCTAACCTTACCTAACCTAACCTAACCTAACCTAACCTAACCTTACCTAACTTAACCTTACCTTACCTTACCTTACC
>JAXIVD010002668.1:15000-55866 GCA_036785275.1 Cancer borealis
CTCTCTCTCTCTCTCTCTCTCTCTCTCTCTCTCTCTCTCTCTCTTCACTTCCGGTTAAAACTTCCCACGCCTCAAAGTCATTCAAATATAATATATGTATACAACACACACACACACACACATCTTCATGATCGTTTCGTAATCTTGCGATGTAAAACCTTAGTAAAGAAGAAAGGAAGGAGGGAGGGAAGGTAGAGAGGGAGAGAGGGAGAGAGGAGGAAGAGGGGGAAAGGGAGGAAGGAAGTAGGAAAGAGGTAGAGAGAGCAGGAGAGGTAGGGAGAGGAGGAAGAGGAAGGAAGGAGGAAGGAAGGAAGGAGGAAGGGAGAGAAAGAGGGAGACAAACATGACAATTTCCTATGTTACAACCCAGTCAAATGTTGCAATATTTTATCATTATCACAATTTATTTACTGTATAATGTTAATTGGCGTTAGAGAGGGAGGGAGGGAGGGAGGAAGGAGGGTGTTACTACTCTCTCTCTCTCTCTCTCTCTCTCTCTCTCTCTCTCTCTCTCTCTCTCTCTCTCTCTCTCTCTCTCTCTCTCTCTCTCTCTCTCTCTCTCTCTCTCTCTCTCTCTCACAGGGTCATACTTACATCTGCAGGTTCAAGGGACATGGTAGAAGGTTCCTCTATTCACACCTCTCCCTCTCTTTGATTTTCCTGAGGGGAAGAAAAGAGTAGATAAAAGTCTTACTCTTATAAAATATTTTCATCAACCTCCTCCTCCTCCTCCTCCTCTTCTTCCTATAGTCGTTGTTTGCTATTATTCTTAGTGTTTATTGTAAGGTCGTGTTTTGAACCAACGAAAAATTCATCTACAGGAGTAAATAAGTTAGTAAGTAGGTAAGTAGCTATAAAAGTACCTCACGACAGTACACTTAATTAACTTACCACCACTTAATTAACTATACTAATCACCAAAGTCTAAGTGGAGTTGATTAACGGTCAACTACACTTACATACACACACATGAACACGCACACTAACACACTAACAAACTAATAAACAGATAAATATATACAATTACACTGAAAAAAATCAATACAGATAAGAATAGATCATAAACTTTGGGATAATAATTGATAACTAGAGGAGGAGGAGGAGGAGGAGGAGGAGACAAGAGCACAATACAGTTTCCCTTCCCCTCACAACAGCCCAGAGTGTAACCTAACCTAACCTCACTTGTACTTGTAAGGTTTCCAGATAACAGAATTCCAGATACAGGAGTGTGTGTGTGTGTGTGTGTGTATGTGTGTGTGTGTGTGTGTGTCTGTGTGTGTGTGTGTGTGTGTGTGTGTGTAAATATATATGAATTCAAACATCACAAATAGTCTCAGCAGATTATTGAGTGATATTCTAGTTTAACATGTCATATTCAATTCATGTTCTTCCTCTCTCAGATGTATTCAATAATATTAAAGGTGTTACATTAGCTTATATTCCCCTTAATATAGATTGTATTAGTGATTGTGAAGCCAGCCAGGTGAGAATACCAGGTGAAAACTAACTGAATTAACTATCTATCACCTCAGTTTGTATTCAAGTTAGGTTAGATTACGTTAAGTTAGGTTAGGTTAATCTTTGTTCAACCAAATGCTTCTTTTTTCTATTATTTTTGCATACTGATATTTGTAATTTGATTTTATTGGTAATATTTTGAGGTTAAATCAATGTAGGACTTTATATTCTATTTTTTTGTATACATTTCTTCTTATCAGACTCTTATTATGATTCAGGAGCAAAGTGTTTTATCTTTTATCTCATCTTATTGACCCATATTCAGAATCAATGCATCACCACACACACACACACACACACACACACACACACACACACACACACACACATACACACACACACACACACCACTAACTCAAACTAAACAAGATACACAATACATATCAAAGAATTAACCTGTAAATCAATACAAAAATACATAAATGTTAAGATACTTCACACAAAAATAAGGAAAGGAAATTACGTCTTCATATTAATTGTTCAGGATTACAATTAAAAATATAAAACCAGAAATATTGATTAAAATACTAAAACAGCCATTAAAACAACCAAACATTTACCTTAATGAATAAATAATGAAAAAATATATATCAACATACAATCTGCAACCATTTTTTCCTTCCATTACGAGTCAAAAACACAATCCTTCAATAAACAAAATAAATAATGAATAAAATAACCATAAATCAACCACTAAATAAACCCAGCATCAGCCGGCATTTCCACCCAAAACTTTCTAAAAACCTACAAATCCATCTGACATTCTACAAAAGACAACAATAATTCTCTCTCCTTCCTCTCTCTTGCTCTATCCGCCACGCCACGCCCATAAGGCCTCTAAATGGGCGTGTGTGTATCTGTGGGCGTGTTAGAGGAGTAGTTAGTGGGTTTAATGATCTAATAATTACCGGGTGTAGTAGAGTGAGCAGACTGTCTTCTCCTTTCAGCTGTAATAAGGGTTTGTTTGGGTGAAGGAAGGAAAATGGAGGAACAGGAGCAAGGGTGACTCTGTTTAACTTAAAGAAAACGCTATATTACTCTTGTTCTGTTCTATATTGTTAAGGTTTTTGGATTAATATATATTCATTTAGGTTTGGGTTATATATAGTGTGTGTTTTGTTATCTCGTGTATGCGTTGTTTTAGTTATATTGTAGTTTATGTAGTAACTTATTTTTCTTAGTTTGGACATAAGAACTAGCTGGGTAACATTGTTTTTTACTCTCATTCTTCCCTTCTTATAAAATCTGGGATAATGTTATGTTCTTATTACATGTGTCTCACTTTGATTTAGTAATGTCTACATATATTAAGTATTCTAGTTATATACAGTAACATACCACGAGTTAAAAATTAGAAATAGTTCCCCTTTCACTTATACACAGGAACACACACTAAATAAACATCTCATCACTTAATATTCAGGCCTTTCAACCATCACTCAACACACGATAGAAGCCTAACCAAGCCTACACAAGCCTATAGCCAGTAGATACAGGTACAGAGCACCACAACCACCCCATCCTTCCCCTCTACCATCCCATCCTTCCCCTCCACGACCCCATCCTACCCCTCTACCACCCCATCCTTCCCCTTCACCACCCCTTCCTATCCCTCTACCACCCCATCCTTCCCCTCCATCACCCCTTCCTACCCCTCCACACGCAAGGGGTAGGATTGGGCATCACAGGTAGCAGGGTTCACATCCTTGCACTCAGTATCTCAGCAGCATCCAGTAGGTATGTCTGCCCCAACCTCCTGTTCCTGCCTCAGCGCACACCCATGTAGACTAAACCAAGAGGAGAGAGGAAGAGGTTCTTTTAGTACTTCAGAATCATTTAGTTATGGTCTGCGAGGGTGTGTTAAAGGATGGCAGGTTAATAGAGATGCGAGGTGTTTACTGCAGTGCCCCCTCTTGTGTCTCCTGTTTGTGTTGCTACTACGGACTCCTCTTCAGGCTACTGCTACTGACGGTATGTGGATTGTGGAGTGTTGTGTGTGTTAATTGTTATGTGTGTGTGTGTGTGTGTGTGTGTGTGTGTGTGAGAAAATAGGAAAAAAAAGTGCCTACATCAACTACCATAGAGAAAGATTACGAAAAAAATTGATATTCCTTACATTAGTTAATTTACGAGAAAGATTAGGATAAAAATATAGCCTACATAAATTTACAAGAAGAAAGATTAGGAAAGAATATATTGCCTACATTAATTTACATGGGCAAAGAAATATGAAGTTCTTTCATCCTGCATTAAACATCTTAGAATAGTGTTTAATATAACGAAGTTACAGTCTAATGGGCGGCAGACGCGTTCCTGAAAACCTGACCTGTAATTATGCTTCCACAAACAGGTTAACTTTGTATTGCCAGACGCAGTGAGGGGTGTCCTTGCAAATGAGGGAATTATAACTGCAAATTACCTTGTTATTCTTGTCATTATCATTATCATTGTTATTATTTTTACCGTAGTCAAATCTCGCTGACTTGTTTTAATCTGTCATCCAAGAAAAAAATGCGATTATGATTTACCATGTTATTATTATTATTATTATCATTATTATTATTATTATTATTATTATCATTATTATTATTATCATTATTATTATCATTATTATTATTATCACTATTATTATCATTATTATCATCATCATTATTATTATTATCGTAGTTATCGTAGTTAAGCCGTGTTCTGCCCTGGGACGGCCCTAGGGAGGTGTTGGCAGGAGGCGATCGAGCGTCAAGAACCTGTTCAAAGTGCCTGAAGGAAGGATCGAGGCCCCTCACCCCGGCACGGCGCTCCTGACGGGGGAAAGGAACGGTAACTGTCAGCTAGGAGGGTGTTAGCTGACATTACTGAGAGAGAGAGAGAGAGAGAGAGAGAGAGAGAGAGAGAGAGAGAGAGAGAGAGAGAGAGAGAGAGAGAGAGAGAGAGAGAGATTTTAATAGATTAGCGTTTCAAAACCTATAGAGTATGAGGCGCATAAAAGATTTGCAACAGTACGTAGCTTGAAGGTTTCCCCGAGGCTCGAACGGGTGTATGATAGCGTGTAGGAACAATGAATTACCTGTCCACCGCCACAAATAGCACGTGCATAATACCGAGGGTGACTCACTCCTGCTGCCTGCGTGAGAAAGGAGGAAGAGGAGGAGGAGGAGGAAGAGGAAGAGGAGGTGAAGAAGATGACGTAATGATTGCAAAGGGAGTGAAAGGAAAGGAAGATGGGACGAGAGAGAGAGAGAGAGAGAGAGAGAGAGAGAGAGAGAGAGAGAGAGAGAGAGAGAGAGAGAGAGAGAGAGAGAGAGAGAGAGAGAGAGAGAGAGAGAGAGAGAGAGAGAGAGAGAGAGAGAGAGAGAGAGAGAGAGAGAGAGGTGAGATAAACTGAAGGTGCAACAGGATAAAGACGAAGTTAATGATGCAGACAGGTAAAGAGGAGGATAGGATAAAATCATTAACAAGTACGTGGAATTAGAGTGAGGTTAAGATAATTGGAAGCAGCAGGGGAGGTGAGGGGAGGTGAGGGGAGGTTAAGTGAGGCAGGTGGAGGTGTAGGTGGTTTGACGAGGAACAGGAACAGGTGGGAGACAGAGGGTGAAGGACGAGCTAGGCTAGGAGAGGTTACAAGACTGGTGAAAAACTGGCAAAAAGAACAAAAAGTAGTAGAAGTAAAAGAAAATGAAGATGATGAAGAAGAGGAGAGAGGAAGAGATGAGATAGACTGAAGGGAAATGTTGGTGAGAGAGGCTGGGCTGGGTTAGGTTAAGTTAGGTTAGTGGGTGGGGGTCTCAGGTGTATAGGGGGGTGAGGGGGTGGTCAGGTGTGTAGGGGGTGAGGGGGGGAGGTGTAGCGTGATGTAGCGTGACTCACACTTGAACATTACCATATGATTGACGACACCTGACAAGAGACGACCCTCCTCCTACACACCCACACGCACACACACCTTAGTACACACACACACACACACACACACACACACACACACACACACACA
This sequence comes from Cancer borealis, assembly GCA_036785275.1. Classification (NCBI taxonomy): domain Eukaryota; kingdom Metazoa; phylum Arthropoda; class Malacostraca; order Decapoda; family Cancridae; genus Cancer; species Cancer borealis. The sequence goes on from JAXIVD010002668.1 coordinate 20,510, forward strand.
CACACACACACACAGAACTGAACGTATATATTAGCTTTTCATCAACGACTATGGATTTACGAGAAAAAAAGGAGAAAATTCAAAGATAAAAAAAAGTTTCCGGTAAAATACAAATAATTAGATTGATTAATTCACTTCCATATAAAATAAAAAGATAAACAAATAGTAAACAAATAAAATAAATCCACTTAATCCACTTAATATCGTCACTTCAAACTTTAAACGGAATTATATAAAAAAAAAATACCGCGCCAAAAATATAAACAAAAGACTAACCAACCCACCGTCAACTATACCAAGAAATTTATTATCAAGGCATCACCACCCTGTCACCACACCATTATAAACGCCCACCTGACGACACCACCAAGCCCGCCCGTCACGCCCAGATAAAACCAGAGAGAGAGAGGGAGGGAGAGGGAGAGAAAAAAGTTACTTGCTGGGATGGGGGCGACATTCCTCCTCCTCCTCCTCCGCCACGACAAGTATTCTGCTCCGCGAGATTATTAAAAGTAGTGACCGACGAGGAGGTTATTGGCTGGTCACTGCGCGGCTCTTGGCAAACTTGTTAGAAGAAAATGTTGATTTAAGTAATAATATTGCTTATATTCGCCCTCACCCCCACCCCCAAGAAAAGAAAAAAAGTACATTAAGTTGCATGTAATAGTATTTAATTATATGGTTTTAATAGTGTATGCATTTACGTGTATGTATTTTTTTTTCCACCCCGCATATTTACTGTAATTGTTATTTTTAGTTTTTCTTCTTCAATGTTACTTTATTTCTTTGGTTAGAGTTGGATGAACGATATAGCTTGTTGCTGATTTTAGTAAAGATTCTGTTAGCTATAAATTAAGTGGCGGTGGCAGTGTAGCGTAACGGTGTGTGTGTGTGTGTGTGTGTGTGTGTGTGAGGCAAGAACACACTCGGCATCTTTCTCCTAAATAATGGAGCACGTGATATGCACAGCCCAGGGTAGCGGTACTAGACTAGATATTCAGGACTTTGGGTTTACGAGGAGAAGGAGGAGGAGGAGGAAGAAAGGGAGGAATGAGCAAGTAAAGAGAAGCAGTAATAACCAAAGGTACTCTCTGCTCTGCTCTTTTTATATGTGCCTCTCCTCTTAAAACAAACAATCTTACAATACTAAAAGAAAAACAATTAATCATTATCACAAGACAGGACAAGCATATTCAACTCCATCTAGTAAGAACACAAATAAATATGAACAATTACCTGACCGGTGCTTCAAGACATTCTATAACACGCTTCCCCAGACGTAGATCCTTCTCCTTTGTGATGAATCTGTAGTGGATACTCTGCGCGCGATGCCAACAAGACTCGTGGCTGTAGGAAAGCGATCCATCACAAGACGTGATGAATATATACAGGAGTGGTTGGACACTAAACCACCAGCCATACGAGCCCCGTCATGTTGTTATATTGCTTAGTTCAGACTGTCCAATGGCACTATTCAATTTCTTTTCTATAATACCTGACTTAAAATTTACTTTCCTAATGCCCATCCCACCTCAGTACCGGTGATCCAGTGTGTGTGTTCCACCGCTGACTGTGCTGCAGCTGGTGTCACCTCCTGCACCACTTCCTCCCTGTGTTACTTCCAGCATTACGACCACCACGACGGCTCACACCCCATCACCCGCGGCTGCATCACCTCAGGGTAACAATACACACCTTGGGGTAATATGGAGATAACATTAGTATCTTCTCCCGAGGTTAATACTTACACGTCAGATAGAATTAAGGTTGCAGAATATTATGCACTGTATATATCAACTTCCACCTTACGATAAACTCATCAATTGTCCTTTTATTCAGATGTGAGTTGTTTTTTATCATGTATATTCCCGCCGAACATCGTCTTGTCAGAGAAACACCCATTTTTGGCGCCATTCCTAAACCAGTTTTTGTATATTGTTGTTGCCAAGACTCACTCACTTCACTGCAATCTGATTTTTTTCATGTTTTTTTTTTATTATTTTCCCTTAATATCATTGAACTTGATCACTCGCAACAGCCTTTCTTCTCTCAACGTTTTCTTGTTTGCAAAGAAAAAAAAACTTAGTTGCTAATTTTTTCATTAATTATTTTCCCCCCAGGAGCTTCAACTCCTTGCAGTGTCACAACCTTCACTTGAGGGCGCGGCCAGGACCCTACGTAGAATGTTGCACCACTGACTACTGCAACAGAGACCTCACGTCCCCGCCAACAACCTACTCCTCCATGCAAGGTGCGCGCATACACACACGTGTGTGTATGTGTGTGTGTGTGTGTGTGTGTGTGTGTGTGTATATATATATATATATATATATATATATATATATATATATATATATATATATATATATATATATATATACACACACACACACACACACACACACACACACACACACACAGACACACACACACACACACACACACCTTTCAGATATGATTACACCAAATATCAATTTTTAGACTTAAGAATACATGAGGTGATAAAGGTGTAGGAAAAAAAGTAGGAGATAGTAGGAAATAAAAGAGAACCAAAAGAAGACAGAGGAGAAATAATCCCACACCTACCATCAGATAATGATAATGAAGAGGAGAGTTCACTTCTTCACCATTACCTACAAGTGACCTCCCACCGCAACACCACCACCACCACCACCATGGAGCCTCACGAGCTGCCCCACCTCAACACCTTCTGCCTGGTGGTGATTGGTGCTGCCTTGGCCTTCATGGTCACTATCAGTATTGCTGGCCTGTGTATTGTGCTCAGATACAGGTAATGAGGGTCTTTCATCCTCCTCTCTTGTTGGAAATATAATTTACCTTGTGTTATATTATTTAAAACCTAACGATTCCTAGCTCTATCTAGTCAAAAAGAAAAATTTAATTACCTTATTCTTAACCTAACACACTATATAACTTACCCTAACACGCTACATAACCTAACTACACACCTTCTCTTCCCCAGATCCACGTACAGCAGGGCACCACAAGGGCCTCTGGACGTCAGAATGGAGAAGGTGAAGGCAATGGAACCCAGCGCACCGCCTCTGGTCTTTGCCTATCACCCTGTCTCACCCTAGCTCCTAGTCTGTCACCCTGCCTTCTTTCACCCTCACTCAGCTACACCAACCTTCCTGTGTGCTGTAAACCATTACTACACAATCACCTCTAACACTTCCCTTCATTGACATTACTTTAGGGCTGAAAGTACATGCAGATCAGTGGTCATTTCATTAACTCTAAAACCTCATCGCTGCATCATTAAACACATACTCATAACAGCGCGTGACAATCTGTTTTCACGGCCACATCAAGATTGTCAAGTGTCTGTTGGTTAGTGTCCTACCGTTCTGTTTGCCTCCTCACATACATACCGTCATAGTGGCTGATATACAAGTCATCACATCATCACACTTGTCTCCTTGTAGTGTGGCTTAGGCTTGGTGTTCTGACTCAGTGTTGTCTTAAGTAACGTCAAGTCAAGAGATGAATAAATGAACAAATACAACACTCACTCACCTCTGTCTAGTGTGGGATGAAGGAGGAAATGTGTTGATTTTTTGTTTATTCTTGTAAAAATTCTTTGAAAATACAACCAGCTGACTAGCGCAATGAAGTAGCAAGATATTGGGCACTAGTGGGTGAAAATAAATAAAGTTTCACCATGGAGATGGGAATGTTTTTGCTTCCTTTGAGATTCCACTATGCTAGAGTCCAATTTCACTACCCAGGTTGAAAATATATATAAATATTTATATCCATATATAAACGAACTAAAAAACCATAACCGTAAATCAAAATTAAAACAATACATCACAGGACTAATGATTAACAACACACCGAGGACAGGCAGGTGACTTCCAGCAACACAATGCTCTCTCTTTTAAAATAATAATACTAATAATTCATCATGGAAGAGACTAACACAAGCTGTCCCAACAGGCTAATAAGGCACAGGTAAGTGTCACTAGCTGGACCACTTCAATATTGCCAAATTAGGCGGCACCTCAAAACAAACTGAAAACCAAGACAATACTTAGAGTCCTTGGCACACAGAGGCTTGACCCCTGACCTGGAAGACTGCCCTGCCCTGCTCTGCCCAGCAATGAGCTACTCATAAGGTTGGTGCAGGAAAGCTGTCATGTGACCTTGTAGAAAAATATCCTGCATCACTCGGAACAAAGGAGGGAGGAAAACAAATAAAGAGACACCTCCACAAGGAAGCGTGTGAGCACAGTGAAGCACCTCGGGCCTGACACCAAGGCCAACCGTCATCACTACCGGGAAAAAAGGAAAATAAAATAGGGTACGTAAGGGTTCATTCTACAATAAATTAGGAGGTAATTTCAAGTGACGGACCGATGGAGGAAATGCCGCTAAACGAGAATAAAACCTCGGGAAGGAGAGGGAGCCGTGGAGCCGCCCTGCCATGGGCCTCAAGCTGTGGCCTCGGGTTTGGCGATGTTGTTCTCCCCGGCCGCGTCTATACACTTCCAGAGGCCGTAAGTCTTGCCCACGGTGGTCTGCCACAGCCTGAGTGTGCCGTCCTCACTCCCAGAGGCATACAGCTCACCATCAGGGCTGAACCGCACACAGTGGACTGGCCCAAAGTGACCCTTGAAGGACTCTATCTCCACGTTGGTGTTGTAGTCAAACTTGTACATCTTGAAGTCCTCGCCGCCACAGATGAACACGGAGCGGTCAGGGTGGAGGGAGGCGGAGTAGACGGCCGTTGGAACTGTCACTTCCCTCTGCACTTCCAGCCTGCAACACCAAGGGTCACATCAGCACCACACCACCACCACCACCCTGTTACTGTGGCATTGGTTTAGCACAATCATCAAGGAGTCCCAAACCAAACCAATTAGTAGTAGTTTTATACTGAAGAATGTAGACAATTACCATACGAATAGAATCTACGACCCAAACACACTTGAATAATTGTAAAAGATAAAGAATACATTACTTTTATAATGTGCATATTACTTTTATGAATTTTACTTATTTGACTATTAAATGTATTCTTTTCTTTTAATCTAATGTTACGTATACTCATTGATCCACACAGAGTTTCATTTTGTTTGATAAGCAATGCAATTATTATCATTATTATTATTATTAGCATTATCATTATTATTATTATTAACTCACGTCTCAGGGCATAGGAAGGCCACCTTGGACCCGTAGGTGAGGGTGAGAGTCTTATTGTCGCTGCTCAGTTCCATGCCGGTGGGGTTGTGTGCCACCTCTAGCTTCTGCACCTCCTGAAACGCATACACACCCTTCATCAGTGTTCATCTAGTATGTGCACCTACTTACAAACATCAATACAGGTTCACTATCAATGTTACGGTTCCATCAGCTTTCTGGCATGAGTTTCAACGCACAGTTTCATATTTCCCCGAGTTGGTGCATCACTGTTTTCATAAGGCATTGTTTGTGTTTACGTTTTGATGACGCTGTACACAAAATTAGGTGATTGCTCATGCCAGATTATTGATAGTTAACCTGTACAATAAATATTAACTAAAACACATTATTCGACCTTTATTCATGATTGTTGTAGAAAAATAAACAAAAATTAATATAAAACAGTACTGTATTATATTTTCATGTCTGTCTAAACGTATATATATAACTGAACTTTACTTTCTCTCGCCCTTCCTTTCTACCTACTTCCCTCCTTTCTTCAATATTAAGTTTCCCGGGAAAGAAGTGCGTATGTATGTATGTATGTATGTGTATATGTGTGCGTGCGTAATACCCACCAGTCCTGAATTTTTGTCCCACAGCCTAACGGTCTTGTCCTCGGCACAGCTTAACATCTGCTTTCCCTCGTTCATGAAGAGGACATGCTTGAGGCTGCCAGTGTGTCCTGAGAAGACCTGAGGCTCTGTGGAGGGAAGGTAAACACGTGACTCACTTGTTGTATTGTATTGTATTGTTTGTGTTTGTGTGTGTGTAAGATTGTATTGTGTCTGTCTCACCAGCTTCAGGTTTAGCGATGTCGAAGATCTTGAGCAGTTTTTCGTTGGATCCAGTAAGCAGTTCGGAGGACGAGGGAGAGAAATCCACAGACTTAACAATATGACTGTGGGAGAATGTGTGCAGCTCCTCCCCTGATATGGCATCCCACACCTGTAACGAGGGAAGGGGACAGGTGTGTAGTGGGGGGGGTGAGGATTAATTAACTTGTTCGTCTATCCTCTCGAGTCATTGGTTCGGTTTAGGTTTGGTTTATATACTTAATTGTGATGACGTGATTCCCTCCCCTCGTTACTTTCAACAGGTTAATTTCATCTAGACAAACAATGATGATTCTTTTCTTTTTTCGTAATTTTAGTTAATATTGGAATGTATGTATACTTGCTTTACTCTCAACCATTTAACACCTAACTTAACCTAACCTTACCTCCTCCTTCCCCTAACTTAACTTAACCTTACCTCCCCTTCCCTTCCCCTAACCTAACTTAACCTCCCCCCCCCCTCTAACCTAACCTAACCTAACACCCCCCAAACCCTTCCCTCCCTTGGCCTGACCTTTGCTGTGAAGTCCGCTGCTGCTGTGGCTGCGCGTGAGGTGTCAGTGTTGAGTGCCACGCCCCAGACAGCACCCTTATGGCCCTCGTAAGTGCCAATCCAATCACCGGTGTTGCCCTGACGCATCATAGGCTTGCCATCTGTGTGGGAAGGAAGGAAGGAGTGAGTGAGTGTAGGAGGGAAGGAGTGAGTGAAGGATGGAAGGAGTGAGGGAAGTGAAGGAGGGAAGGATGGAAGGAATGAGGGAAGGATGGAGGGAGGGAAGGATGGAAGGAAGGAAGGATGGAAGGAAGGAAGGAAGAAAGGATGGAGGGAAGGGAGGGGTGAGTGAGTGAAAAAGTGAAGGAGGGAGTGGATAAGTAAAGAATAAAGGGTAAATAATAATAAAAATAATAATAACAACAATATAAGTCCTTGTTAAACTGTAACAAGAGAGAAATAAAGAAAAAATACATTACAGGTTTGTTTCAAAGTACTCTCTCTCTCTCTCTCTCTCTCTCTCTCTCTCTCTCTCTCTCTCTCTCTCTCTCTCTCTCTCTCTCTCTCTCTCTCTCTCTCTCTCTCTCTCTCTCTCTCTCTCTCTCTCTCTCTCTCTCACTTTCACTTGGCCTTGAGGCTACTAAGGCTGACTACTGCAGCACATTCTTACCTGCATCACCTTGCTTTCACTCCCTTGCCCTTCCCACAGGTGAGGTGAGGGGGGGGGGTGAGGTTGGGGTAATGAGGTGGGGTGATGTGTTAGGTGTGGTGTGGTGTGGTGGAGTGGTGTGGTTGTGGTGTGGTGATGGTGTGGTGAGAATGGTCTTGTTTGCTATTCTCATTTTCATTTGTATTGCTCTATTTTCAGTTTTTTTTTTGTATTATTTGTCTAAGTTATTTTTATCTGTATTGATCTTTTTTTTTTTTATATTCATCAAAGTTATTTTTTATTTGCATTGATCTTTTTGTTATTTATCGAAGTTATTTTTTTTATTTGTATTCATATTATTTATTTATCTAACTTATTTTTTATCTGGAATACTTCACACTTTTGTCTATATTCACCTTCATTTATTATATCTAACTCATTTTCAACTTGCATTCATCTAAGTCATATTCACTTGCTAATAACTCATTCTTACCATATATATTAACCTCACTATCACCTAACTTATTTTCAGCTGGGTCATTTTCGGTTAATTTCACTGTATAGTTTAGTCATATTCATTAACCTCACTTTCACCTACCTAGTACATAGCAACTCAACTCACTTTCACTTATCTAACGCAAGGGCAGCCACCCACCCACCCACCTTTCCCCTCCTCACTTTCACTTCCCTAACTTATCCAAACTCACCTTCCTCTACCTCACTTTCATGAAGCTAATACACAGAACCCATCGTCACCTTCACTATATGGCACGGAACCTACACTCACCTTCCCTTATCTCATTTTCACCTACCTAACACACACACACACACACACACACACACACACACACACACACACACACACACACACACACACACACACACACACATCTTGACACTGACCTTCATCTTCATCTCAAATAAAAATAAATAAATAAAATAAAATAAAAATAAAAATATATAAATATTTAAAATAAAAACTACCAGCGACAACACGTATTAAAATTACAACACAATATAATTATCAAAATATATTAGTATTATCATTATCATTATTTTCTTTACCTACTTAAATTGAAAGATGCATTTTTCACCATAAGGTATATCAATAATGAAGTAGTAGTAGTAGTAGTAGTAGTAATAGTAATAGTAATAGTAGTAGTAGTGGTAGTGGTGGTGGTGGTGGTGGTGGTAGTAGTAGTAGTAAAAGAAGAATTAATGTAATAAGAAAAGAAAAGAAGAAGTAATAATAAGTAGTAATAGAAACAATAGAAGAGAGAGAGAGAGAGAGAGAGAGAGAGAGAGAGAGAGAGAGAGAGAGAGAGAGAGAGAGAGAGAGAGAGAGAGAGAGAGAGACATACACGATACCCACTACTACAATCTCAACACAATATTCACCACACTCAGCCTCCCCTTCCCCCCCCAACCCTGAGTCAGGTTAATTACAAGTGTTAACACCTTCACACTTTACAACAACAACACAATTACTACTGTTTTGTTTTTAATCTAACCTAATCTAACTATTCTATTTTGTTTTTGACCTAAGCACTCTATTTCGTTTCTAACCTAACTTAATCTAACCTAAACTATTCATACTTAATCTAACAATGTCTAATTTAACCTAATATTAATCTAAGTATACCTAATCGAACCTAACTATTACTAAATTTAAACTAATACGTAATCTAACCTAACTAACAGCTAATCTAACCTAACAAAACATAATCTAACTTAACTTTATCTAATCTAACCTGAATATACCGAATTTAATTTAACAAAACCTTCCTTTCATAGTAACTAAATTCTGAAATAAAACATTATCAATTGTTTTCATATTGTCTAAATTCTTCTAAGGTCATTATTCCTTTGTTTTCGTAATTTCTTTTTCTTCTTCTTCTTCCTCCTCTTCCTCTTCCTGTCACTGTCACCACCACACACCACTACACTCTCTCTCTCTCTCTCTCTCTCTCTCTCTCTCTCTGTGACTGATAATGCATAAATAAGGTTAAGAGGCGACACACACACACACACACACACACACACACACACACACACACACTGATAACGAAGGAATGAGGGAAAAAGATAAAATAAACATGGAATAAGGAAGAGAAGAAAAAAAATAAGATATGCATTTATCTCTTACCTGTGTCTTTCTCTTTTTATTTACATTTACCCTTCCCTCTCCCTCCCTGCTTTGCCTCCCCCTTCTCCCCTTACACCCAGGAGAAAGTTGCACACACACGCACACACACACACACACACACGTACACTTACACACACACATATACATACAAACGTACACCTACACACATAAATATATATATACATACACATGTAGACCTACACATACTAAATACAATTAGGTAAATACACACTCGTACATACACATACACATACGTACACACAGAAGGCCCCACCCCACACCATCCTCCCGCCTTACCTTTACTGGCTGAGATGAGGAAGTAGCCATCAGGACACAGGTGAGAGAAGGCCAGGTGTACGACAGGCCGTGTGTGTCCACTACAGGTGAGGGGAGTCTGGCGGAGTGTGGCGGCCATGGTCTCACCTCTTCACCGTCTCGTGACCTAATGAAAGGGCTGCAAAGGTTTCACATTGTTTTATTTTTTTGACCTCATTCACTTATTTGTGTCAGGATGGTGGTTTATGAGCTTTTATTTTGTTTTATTGATGATGATGTGTTAGTCGTTGTTTTAATACACCGGGTCACTGCGGATTAATGTATTCTAAGCACTATTTATGTAAATGTATTGTTTATTGATGTTCATGTATTACTAATATCTATTTTATAATGACAGGCATTATCTAAATAGCTAAGGATATGATATAGATAATAGTATGACCTGTTATGAAATGAGATAGGTGTTTCTTTTCAATGAATGAAATCAGTAATATGGGAAACTTAATTTGTTCTTTTAAAATATGATTACAAACTACAACATATTTTAGCATTAACCTTTTCTTTATTAATATTACTCACACTGGGACTCTCTGGATCAACAAAGGAAACGTGATATAAATAAACTTACATGTGTCAACACCAAAACATGACATTTAATACATTTTTAATCTACTACGACATTTAATACGAACTTCATCATAAATACTTAACATTTCACTCAAAAATTCTACTTTTGAAGATAGATGAACATAAACATTTCATTATAACATATACATTTATTTCCAGCATTAATATTTCCTTACAATACACAATAAATACCTAAATACTTTTAAAAAAAATACAGTATTATACATTCACCATTACATATATTATAAAGCCATCTTTACATTCAAACATTAATTTATTACAACACTTTTTATTGTATTTTTAGATTAAGGTTCACTGGATAAGTTTGAGTCGTCTGAGGAAGAAGGATTTGGCGCGCATAGGCGGGCGAGGAAGACTGCTGTTATTTATCCCTCTACTGTGTCTCCTGCTGAGTGGTGAGGCCTTTCAAGCACTCTTAAGTCTGTAACGTAGCACACAGATCATACTGGGCAGGTAAAGATGGCGCTGTAAGGCTAGATAAAGGTGTGAATAGGAAAGTATTAGCGGGTGTTCTATGTTAGGCAGTGTGTATTCGGCACCCAAACAACATGATGCAATGTTATACAAGTAGTAGTAATGATGATAATAATAATGCAATGTGTTATCATATGAGATCATGGTATCATTAAGTTTTTTATTTTATTTATGTATTTATTTATATATTTGTTTATTTATCTATAGAAGTGCTTGTGGCATGCCTCATGATTGGGATTTCCGCTGTTTTGCTTAGCGACAATTACCATTCCTTGGTTTCCATAATATATTTATTTATTAATTTATATTAAAGATATATCATGTTTTCTTGTTAGTTATAATATTTTGTTGATACGGAAGTTGTGTTCTTTTTGTGTGTTTGTGTTTAGCGTAGTGATTGCTTACCCTAGTGACAGTCAAGAGGCAACAGAGCGTTAAGGGTTGCCAGTGTCAGTGTCAGTGGCTCTTCTCAGTCTTGTTTCCGTCTCAAACTGGTCACATCTGTTTTAAAACATGTTAGTTGTGGTATTTCTTACTACATTTTCAGTGAGACTTCCATTTGGAGGCTCCATGGAGAGTGTTCAATATGTGTTGATGTAGCCTTATTATGTAACAATACAATATAGTTTAGGTGTGTGTGTGTGTGTGTTGTGTGCAATCATTAGGTGTGTGTGTGTTTGTGTTGCAGTGTGGCACCATGTCCTCCACCAGCCAGAAGCACCGTAACTTTGTGGCTGAGCCCATGGGGGAGAAGGAGGTGACGGACCTGGCCGGCATTGGACCCGTACTGGGGGGGCGGCTCTCCACCCGAGGCTTTGATAAAGTGAGTCTGGCGCACCTCACCCTAATCTCCTGTCTGGTGCACCTCACCCTCACCTCCTGTCTGGCACACCTCACCCTCACCTCCTGTCTGGCACACCTCACCCTCACCCTCACCTCCTGTCTGGCACACCTCACCCTCACCCTCACCTCCTGTCTAGCGCACCTCACCCTCACCCTCACCTCCTGTTTGGCACACCTCACCCTCACCCTCACCTCCTGTCTGGCGCACCTCACCCTCACCCTCACCTCCTGTCTGGCGCACCTCACCCTCACCCTCACCTCCTGTCTGGCGCACCTCACCCTCACCCTCACCTCCTGTCTGGCGCACCTCACCCTCACCTCCTGTCTGGCGCACCTCACCCTCACCCTCACCTCCTGTCTGGCGCACCTCACCCTCACCCTCACCTCCTGTCTGGCACACCTCACCCTCACCTCCTGTCTGGCGCACCTCACCCTCACCCTCACCTCCTGTCTGGCGCACCTCACCCTCACCCTCACCTCCTGTCTGGCACACCTCACCCTCACCCTCATCTCCTGTCTGGCACACCTCACCCTCACCCTCACCTCCTGTCTGGCACACCTCACCCTCACCTCCTGTCTGGCACACCTCACCCTCACCCTCACCTCCTGTCTGGCACACCTCACCCTCACCTCCTGTCTGGCACACCTCACCCTCACCTCCTGTCTGGCACACCTCACCCTCACCTCCTGTCTGGCACACCTCACCCTCACCCTCACCTCCTGTCTGGCGCACCTCACCCTCACCCTCACCTCCTGTCTGGCACACCTCACCCTCACCTCCTGTCTGGCACACCTCACCCTCACCCTCACCTCCTGTCTGGCGCACCTCACCCTCACCCTCACCTCCTGTCTGGCACACCTCACCCTCACCCTCACCTCCTGTCTGGCGCACCTCACCCTCACCCTCACCTCCTGTCTGGCGCACCTCACCCTCACCCTCACCTCCTGTCTGGCACACCTCACCCTCACCCTCACCTCCTGTCTGGCGCACCTCACCCTCACCCTCACCTCCTGTCTGGCGCACCTCACCCTCACCCTCACCTCCTGTCTGGCGCACCTCACCCTCACCCTCACCTCCTGTCTGGCACACCTCACCCTCACCTCCTGTCTGGCGCACCTCACCCTCACCCTCACCTCCTGTCTGGCACACCTCACCCTCACCTCCTGTCTGACACACCTCACCCTCACCTCCTGTCTGGCGCACCTCACCCTCACCCTCACCTCCTGTCTGGCACACCTCACCCTCACCCTCACCTCCTGTCTGGTGCACCTCACCCTCACCCTCACCTCCTGTCTGGCGCACCTCACCCTCACCCTCACCTCCTGTCTGGTGCACCTCACCCTCACCCTCACCTCCTGTCTGGCGCACCTCACCCTCACCCTCACCTCCTGTCTGGCACACCTCACCCTCACCTCCTGTCTGGCGCACCTCACCCTCACCCTCACCTCCTGTCTGGCGCACCTCACCCTCACCCTCACCTCCTGTCTGGCGCACCTCACCCTCACTCTCACCTCCTGTCTGGCACACCTCACCCTCACTCTCACCTCCTGTCTGGCGCACCTCACCCTCACTCTCACCTGTGTGGTTGTTTCACCCATAAGTGAGTGACACGTGACTTCTCTCCCCTCAGGCCTACGTAGTGCTGGGTCAGTTCCTGGTGCTGAAAAAGAACAAAGAACTGTTCATAGATTGGCTGAAGGACACATCCAGTGCCAATGCCAAGCAGGCAGCAGACTGTCACCAGTGTCTCTCTGACTGGTGTGAAGAGTTCTTATAAACACAGGCCTCCGCCCCCCCCTCCCCCCTACCCGTCCTGCTCTCTCTATCTGCCTAGCCTCGTCAGGCCTCACCAACCAAATATTATCAGATTATCTAGAGGAGTAATATTTTATAACTAGTTCATAAGAATGGTGGACTTGCATGCTTAGGACTATTCATTGTATTGTGGATGGAATGGTTTCCGTTGGGATGAAGTGACATATCTTGTAGTGAGGGAGAATTCCTTGTTTCTTTAATTTATAGAACCAATTAGATGTTTTGTAATCATACTGACTAAGTGGTTTTTATAGCTATCATTTTGTTTAGTGGATAATTTTCCTTAAAGACTTGTTACGTAATGTGTTCTTTCCAATTGTGTTCCATTGGACGTAAGTAATGTGTTCTTTCCAATTGTGTTCCATTGGACGTAAGTAATGTGTTCTTTCCAATTGTGTTCCATTGGACGTAAGTAATGTGTTCTTTCCAATTGTGTTCCATTGACATTGTTGAGTTGCGTTCGGCTTTATAAATAAAAAGGGAGTTTTAATCCGTGGTTATTCTTTGAGTGTGATCAGTTACAGTTACAGTGGAGGTGGACACTGACCTGACTGCATCACATCATACAACACCTGTACTTGTGACCTGCACACCATAACACCGTTTGCTAATTAACTCACTATTACCTTGAGTTCAGCTACACCAGGTGCCATCAAGGGACTGTCAATACCACAAATACAGAAAAAACTAAATTATGATTAATTAAAACTATTTTATTCAGCAGAAAATGCTCAATACTGTGAAAACTATAAACTGATTAAGAAGTACCCACATAGTGGGAAAGACAACTTTTTTGTAAAAGTACGAAGAAAAACTTAAAAGTACAGTAGAAGCTCAACTTAACAGAGTAATTGAGCCGAGCAAAGTTCTGTTACATTGAGCTGACTCATTGCTGCTTACCTTGCACCTCAGGGCCTAGGCCTAGGGCATGGCCACACACACACACACACACACACACACACACACACACACACACACACACACACACACACACACACAAACAAACAAATCCACAACAAATACGGGTGGAGTTGTAAGTGAAACAAACAACTTTCATCCTAAAACAAGAGAGTCTGTGGCTTGGCAGACATTAGTGGAACTGTTCCAAACAGTGTTCAATTTAGTGGAATTGTATACCAAGCATTGAAAATTGTATTGTGTTAAATTGAGCTTATACTGTATTATTAACCAGAGAACTTAACATCACTTAACAAACTCAAAGCTGGTGGTGAGAGCCACACCGTCATGGAAAAACAGCAGCAGCAGCAGCAGCAGCAGCAGCAGTAGTAATATAAGGACAGCAACACACTACCACTGTTACATTGAGGAAGCCAATAAATATGTGGAGGCAAACTTTCCGTGTCACGCCGGTGTGGCTCCACCTTAACAAAATGGCATGAGGTGAGTGTTGAAGAATGTGTTGTTATGTAGGAGTACACTGTGAGCCAATGTTCCATGTTGTACCATTGTAACATTGACGTGAGCCTCAAGCATCAGTTGAACCTTGTACTCACACACACACACCTTTATATGCAAGCAAATATTATGAAGATTTAGATAACTGGTTGAAATGGTTCCTTCATCACCTCACCAGAGAGACAAGGTGTGTTTGGCTTCTTCATTGTACTTCATTATACAGAAAACAGATGTAATAATGGTTCAGAATGCAGGACAATAATTTGTTATATTGGGACTATAATAGAATGAGTTACTTTCCCACTTTCCCGCCAATGGCACCACTGCTTGACGTGCTCACTAATACTTCTAATACACACGCCACAAGGCTGCAATTAGACTTTTTTTTTCTTTTTGAGTTTCACAATACAGCAGATTATAAGACTTTTTTTCTACAAAGCTTTAAACTACTTATAATATTAAGCTTCTGTATCACATTTATGGCCCTAAGCATCTAGGCCGGTACTGGCACTGGCATGCACTCCGGACCCAAGCCACACCATGTCCACCGTACACTGGTATAAATGTTGTGCAAATATGAAAAAATATTCTTTACATTGTCACAGAAGGTATCACTGAGGCGCTGCCGCCGCCGCCCCGGGAGTGTGGTGACACGGCAGGTCCTCACGCCAGGGTGACGCCGGCCACCTGCAGGTACTGCACCACGTGTGCCTGCACCTCCTGGCTCACCAGTGCCAGGCGGGCCTGGATGGTGCCGGGGTTGGCCTGGGACACCTGTGCCAGGCGCTGGGCCAGGTACACCTGTGGGTTGTCCACCTGTCCCTTGAGAGGATCAGACTCTCCCTTCATGGCAAACTTGAGCCTGTTGGAAGAGCCTTGGAAGGATGGGATGTCCTCCACCTCAATGAAGTGTTCCCCCGTGGGCAGTGAGCTGTCCTCGGGACACTCCAGCAGCCTCACCACAGCCTCCAGCATGGTGCCCCAGCGGTCCCGGTACGCACCTGAGTACACCACGGGGTCGGCCAGCATGTTGCTCAGGCCCACCACACAGATCTTCTTGTCAGTGTCCCCGGCCACCTTCTGCAGGTCTGGCACCATGAGGCGGTCCACCACCATGCCAAACATGTTGGCTTGCAGGGAGTCAATTATCTGGATGAGCCGCGCCGCCGAGTGCTGGCACGCAAACAGACCAAAGAACACCAGCAGCGACCGCACATACTTGGTGGTCTTGCTGGAGGTGAGGCGGCGGAACATGATGGTGAAGATCTGGTTCCAGTAGTTGTGCAGCACCTCCTTGGGCATGTGCAGCAGCATGCACTGGATGAGGTAGAAACCCTCGTGGTCGTTGGTCTTGGATGCATTGAGCTTGTTGAACACGCCCAGCACAGCCTCCAGCTTGCCCATCTGCACCACCTGTGTGTGTGCCTTCTCCACGTAGGCCTGCAGCAGCCTCACCATGGGCGCCACGTACCCCGGCCGCTCCCACAGCACAGGCATCACCAGGAACGGCAGCAGGGACAGGTAGGCCTCAGGCACCTCACCCTTCTGCCTCTCCAGCAGCAGGGAAATTATCTGGAAGATGTAAGGGATGAGGCTTTCCAGTTCTTGCTGGAGGATCTCCTGGAAGATTGGAAACAAGTTGCGGTCAAACTCCCCGACGGCGCCGTCCACGGAGCCGCACACTGTTTTGATTACGAGGGAGAGAGTCTCAAAGAGGTAGTGTACAAAGTGAGGCTTCACTGTGTTCTTGACCACGTGCTGCAGCTTCAACACCAGGTGTGGCACCACCATACCGGCGTGCTGCATCAGGTCACCCTCAATGATGCTGGTCACCGTGGCGACGGTCTTCATCACGTACTCGTTCTGCGCCGAGCCCTCCTTGGACAGCACGCCCAGCAGGTTGGCATACAGCGTGCCGGCCAGGGGAGACACGTCACTCCTCTGCACCGCCACCTGGCCCGCCACTCTCAGCAGGAACACCTTGTTGATGGCGTCGGCGGCATAGGTGTGCACCACGGCAGACTCTGCCGTCAGGATGCGGATCAAGTCTGGCACACACACCTTCACCGCCTCAAAGGGAAGCACACTGCGGAAGCTGATCACATACTTGATGGCCTCCGCCTTCAGGATGGGAAGGTGGTTCACTGCACCAAGGGAAACGGGCGTCAGAGGGGCATCAAAACACACCTTCACCTTCACCAACAAACATTCTGACACACTATCTAATGACATTATAATATATGATCTTCAAAAGTTATTTCAATGTTCACCAATACCTGTCTGTCATCTTCACTTGGGGACAAACTAACAAAACAAACCTTCAACTTTGCTATCCTCAATAACCTGGAATAACTAATGCAACTTTAGATTCAAATTCCTTGACACCTTCAACACACACAACACATTATCACCTTGAGTAAACATGCAACATTCCACCTTGTTCTGTGTTACCAAGACAACACTCACCATCCTGGTTCTGCAGCTCAGGCAGGATGTGACCTTGATAGAACTCTGTGATGTTGACCAATTCGTTGACCTTGGTGGTGCCGTGGCGTGCCGTCTGACCCTTAGCAGACAGCGTGGTCACCAAGTATATCGCTGCCACCTTGTTACGCCAACACTCCGTCGGTTTCTCTGCATAAGTTGCCAGCATGGACTAAAAAGAAACCAAGATTAGCGTCACACTCTTGAGGGAAAGTTAGCTGACCTTCCCCAAGAGTAACATAACATAACACAAATACACCACACCACACTCTTGAGGGAAAACAGTTAGAAGGAATGATGAAAGAACACTGATCCTTCCCTAACAGACTAACATAACATATTTCAACCCTCCTCCACCACCACCACCCGGCCTCACCTGCACATACTGGCCAAACACCTGGGTCATGCGCGCCTCAAAGTGCCTCGACAACACCCTCACAAAGTCCACAGCAGCCCTCCTTCGGGTCTCTGTGTTGGCGCCTTCCAGCTCCTGTGCCACCCAGCCATCAGGACTGTCCACAAACAACTCCTCATCACAGGCTGGGGACAAACGCACACACACACACATCATTACACACATACACACACACACCTTGCCTCTCTCCTCATAGGGTAAAGGTAAGTCAAACAGGCGAAAAAAACAGGTATAAATAACTTTTTTTTAACTCTTGGTGAATAATAATAATAATAATAATAATAATGTCAGTATTTAACATGACTCTCCTTTCCCTTGTCCCTTGTAATAAAAATGAGGAAGAAAGGAAGGGAAGGGAAGATGGGGAGAGAAGGAAAGGAAAGAGGAAGAGAAGGGAAGGGGAAGCAAAAGGAAGGGAAGGGAAGGGAAGAGGAGGGAAGGAAAGGAAAGAGAAGGGAACAGGAGAGGAGAGGAGAAGGGAAGGGAAGAGGAGGTAAAGGAAGAGTAGTAGGCAATTTAAGGTCACTGCTACTCACATCTAAGGTGCATGTTGGGTAGGATGACCTTTTCACAGATCCCTGAGAGCACCTGTTCATTCTCAAAGAGTCCCTTGCTGTGATCCCTCTCCGCCACAGCACACAGGAACTGGATGGCTAGACTCACCATCTGGGTACAAAGGGAAGGGAGGAAGGTGAATTACATGACTTTCTCTCTCTCTCTCTCATACCTATTCTGTCAACCAACCTAATTTATGCATTCATTAGTATCTTCAATCTTTCTTCCCTTCTACTCTAAACTCTACAACACACATACACATATACACAAGCCAGAGTAAGGTTCAACACACACACACACACACACACACACTCACCTGGTCGTACTTGATGTCGAGTGGTGTGTTAGAGAGAAGGTTCCAGGCGGCCGTCACAAAGTTTTCAATGAAAGGTTCGAACTCTTCTCTGTACTTGCCGGCGTATAAGGTGATGTTCTTACACACCTGACTCTTTACCTGTGTGTTGGGGGGGGGAGGGGGGGGGAAGGGAAGGGTTACCACTTTATATTAACATCACTATTATTATTATTATTATCACTAACACTAATTCTACCTATCTAACACTTTTTTTTTCTTCACTAATTTAATCTTTCAAACACACTTTTTAACCTTCTATTTCAAGACCTTCTGACCTTTCCAATCCCATCAATTTCACTAACAATCCCTCACACCCACCCACACACACACACACCCACCTGTTCCAACACTCCCATCTCATCATCAGAGGAGACTAGGAGAGGACTGGTAAAATTGAGGAGAGTGAGAAAATTTTCCATCCAGACTGCCATGTTGTCTTCAAAAAACTCCGGGAGATCTTGTGAGTTGAGGGCAAAGAAAAGCTGCCCGACTGACACCAAGGAGGAGAATATCATACGCAGGGCGGCACCGTTGTTCAAGTTGTCTCCGGCGAACTTCATTAACTCCTGCCAAGGGTGGAGAGAGATGGGGTGTGTTAGAATGTGAGGTTAGGTTAGGGTGAGGTTACTTTATGAGCTCCTAGTAAGGGTGGAGGGAGATGGTTAGAATGTGGGTTTAGGTTAGGTTATGTAGTCTCTCTTCTGTTTAATGTTGTGGAATCATATTGAGATAAATAAACTCTTTAAATATTCTATCCACCACCACCACCATTACCACAGCCACTACCACCACCACCACCACCACACCCGTCCACCCACCACGAGTAAGTTAGTGAGAGGTTGTGCAAAGTTGTCCAGCACAAACTTGATCTCCCTCCAGAGGTCGTCGGACTTGTTCTCATACTCGTAGCGTTCCATCACCGAGTAGGACGTTTGCAGGACCCCATTGATGATGTTGAAGTCACCTGTAGGAGGATGGGAAGGGAAGGGAAGGGAAGGGAAGGGAAGGGAAGGGAAGGGAAGGGAAGGGAAGAGAAGGAAAGGGAAGGGAAGGTGATTTCATAGTTTTAATAGTTTCAAAAAATCAATTCAATCACACTAATAATAATTATTCTATTTCGACTAATGACATAAGGTAATCTAATCTATTATTCTATGTCTACTTAACTATACACACACATCTCTCTCTACTCTATCATATACACACACACCCACACACTTCCCCATACACACCCACACACACCCACCTGATTTAAACTTCTCAGCCATGTAGGGGATGAGGTCGGACCACTGGTGAGGGAAGTCCGACTTGCCGATGATGGAGATAGCCTGTGAGAGCTGCCTCTGCACACCCTCCGAGGAACGCAACATCAAGTCAACAATCTCTCGCTTCACTACCATGCGGTCATTGCTGCTGATCCTGTTGGTGCCGTCCTCGTCCTGAGAGGGGGAGGGGAGGAAGGTTGAGGGGGGAAGGGAGGGGGTAGAAAGGAAGGAAGGATATGGGTAGGGAAGGGAGGAAGGGAAGGTATGGAAAGGGAGGATGAGGAAGGAAGGAAAGAAGGAAGGATAAGGGAAGGAAGGATAAGGAAGGAAGGATGGGGGAAGGGAGGATGAGGAAGGATGGGGGAAGGATATAGGGATGGAGGAAGGATGAGGGAAGGAAAGAAGGAAGGATGAAGGAAGGAAGGAAGGATGGGGGAAGGTTTTCGTTACAATACAGAAATATACATATACCTTACTAGTGTAAAATTATATATAAAGCACAAACAGATGGACACACATGAGGGAAGGGAGGAGGGAGAGAGGAAGAAAGGAGGGAGTGAGGGAAGTGAAGGAAGAAGTGAAGGAAGGAATGAGGGAATGAGGGAATGAAGGAATGAGTGGGTGAGTAATGGAAGGAAAGAATGAGTGAACAAACTGACTCACCACCACCCAATTTCGCTTGATGAGGTTCTTGAGGTGAATTGATGCTGCCAACTTGATGTTCTTCGGCACCTGGGCATCATCTCGGGTCAACAGGGTCAACAGCAACACCGGGTAGTTTTCATTGCCCTCGACCTGACTCAAAAACTGTTCCGCTGTCGGGTCAAGCCAGGTCAGGTTAGGGTGGAAAGATGGTGATAATTTCTTGGTTAGTTAGTGAAGTATTATGGGGGTTTTTGTGTGTTTTTCTTGTTTAAATGGTGACTTATAATTATTCTTTCTTTCCCTGTCAATAAACTGTTCCTTTCTCTCTCTTAACAAGATAAATATGTCTTTGTAAAACTCATATATATCTAGTTTATTTAACCTTAGACACACATATAAGGTTTTAATTTGAAGACCTATTAGCATGAAGTCAAATATAACTATCTTTCCTGAACACACAAATCTGGCCTTAACAAGATAAATATGTCTAGGTACATTTATTTTACCTTAAACATACATAAGGTTTAGATTTGAAGGACATATTAGCACACACACACACACACACACACACACACACACACACACACACACACACACGCACAAAATAAATAAATAAAATAAAATAAAATAAAATAAATAAATAAATAAATAAAATATAAATATAAATAAATAAATAAATAAAACCACTGGCCATCCTCGCTCCTAACCTAACCTAACCTGACCTAACTTACCTGTGCGTCGCTGTGATGGGTCCTGTGAGAGGGTGTGGGTGAGCACCTCCACCAGACGGCTCAAGTTCTCCTCTGTCACCTCCATGTTGACCTCAAGCTGGGCACTCTGAGGACAGGGAAGGCTCAGGTCAGGTCAGCTTTTTTTTTTTTTTTTTTTTTTTTTTTTTATCATTAACCGTTGGCACAAGTAGGCTAATTGAGGCACAGATGGACTTGCCTCGCCTGTTATTTGGCAGAGGTTTTCAGATTTTTTTTTTTTATAGTGACGCCTTAAATGTTTAGGTTCTTTCGTGAATATGTTGATACTTGTTATTGTGCTTTCATTGGTTTTAATGTTATCTTGAGGCAACACAAGAATGGAGTTACAGATGCCCACCTTAGCTGAGTTTACCTGTACAGTGTTAATAAAATAGTATCCTAATATCATCGCCGCCACCTACTCATTTAAGACGCGTTATTGCTTAAGTCGGCTCAAAATAATGATATAGCAAAGACAAGCGGGATTTATTTATTTTTTTTAACGTATTTTTGTTGTTCCTTAGCCAGTACTATTATAACGTAAAAATAAATAAATAAATAAATAAATTACTTGCCATCCTAACCATAGAAGAACAAATGAATATAAGATTGAGGGCAAAATTTTTTTAAAATTATGTAATGTTAATGATGTAAACGCCTCGTGCATAGAATAGTTGAGTGCCGAGTAAATTTGACGACACAGACACAATTTGGATCAATGTTGATTTATAATTGAATAGCACAAGAAAATGTTGTCGGTAAAAATTAAGCAAGTCTATATAACTCAAAACACGACATAATAATAATAACAATAATAATTCTATTTAGCCCGAAGACATACACAACACGAATAGACAAAGTACGTACAAAATAGCGACAAATGCCGACAATAATGGTAAATTTTCTAACTTTTTTTTTAAATTAAACTTTAAATTCACTGAACCTAACATTTAGTATCCTTAGCCAACCAAACCAAACCAAACCTAACCTAACCTAATCTAACCAAACCTAACCTAATCAAACCTTCAAAGCTCACAATCACATCCATTTGCCGAGCCAATTCAATAATAAAAACACTTAGAATAACAAAATTACTAAAATAATATAGTAAACAATGTATTAAGTCCTGGATGTCGGATAACGTAATAATACAAATAAAAATGAATAAATCTACACTAACACTTTTATAACGCCATCCAAGCCTCTCACGCCTTGCTTCACGTTAATAATCATAACACCCAACACACACTAGTCATCCATACCTAACCCAAACACACTTAGCTCAACGTAGCGGGTGACAACGGGTGAACACAACTAGAAAACAATCATCTAACCTTACATTACATTATCAAATCACCCATAATAACTTAGTCACCCGTACTTATGCTTACTTCAAGGTGACGGGTGACGGGTGATAATGGGTGACGATGGGTGAACACACGACGAAGGTTAAAATTACAACCCTAACCCCACATCAATAACACACTAACCTAACTAACCCTAACATAACTAACCGAACCTAACCACCACAAACACTTCAATAATAAATCATATACAACAAAACTAAACGGAAATCACATGGAAATTATACATAAAATACGAGATATCACGAAAAAATTAAAAAATTCATCACAGTTCGGCTTTTGTTTACAAGTTTTCCTGAGTGTATCTTATTTAAGGTCACTTTTTAAAGGTTAATAGTTATATATTAATGGTTGTAATGCTACATACCTCCTCCCTGGTGTTGTGTGGTCCTGGTGTGTGGTAGTGGCAAGGCTGTGAGGTGTCTTAATGGTGGTTTAAGTTAATTATTGTTTCCAAAGTCTCGTCTCTGTTTAAACTCAGCCACGAGACCTTCACCTCCTCACCCTCTTCCTTCTGTTTACTCATTACTTACTTATACTCATCACTAACTCACTATTATACGTTATTATGGTTTATACTATTTTTCTTATTAATAATCTGGCTATATTAGTGTCTTAAATGCGTGTTATTTTTTATATTTTTTTGTCCCTTACTCCCTCGCTCCCTCGTTACTCTCACTCACTCACTGTAACGACATCAATCTATGGTTTTACGGCTTATGCTTTCTTATTTGTAATTTATTTGTATTATTATGTAGAATGCGTGTGTTCTTATTTATTTTTTATGTATTAATCTGGTGCATTCCTTACCCGCCATTATTTGAACCCTCCATTTCCGGTCTGAATATTTAATAGACTTTCTGAGCAACTGTGGGCTCTAAAAGTAATCATTTCACGTACATTTAATAACTATGATGAATATATCTTTAGTTGGTATCAATATTATAGTAAAGAATAAAATACATGGCCTTACTACAAACTTATAATTAAAATACCTTTGGACAAAACTGATCTCTTCTTCCTCCTCTCTGGGAAACCATTGTAGGAAATACCAGAGATTTTTTTCTAATATATTTCCTAAAGCTTGCGGTGACAAAAAATATGAATCATGTAATAATTTGTTAGTTATACGAACATATATTACCTTCCTGGAACCAACTTACTTAAAATATCAGTAATTCAATCCTGGGGTAGCGCTGGAATAACTTTGTGTTAAATCAGCGACTGCTCCGTCAGACTGTATCAAGGCCCATTACCACCATAGTACACCAATGTCAACTCTGGCTATATGGGCATGTGGCACTGTGGCACAATGGCACTGTGGCATGTTACCCAGAAGGTGATCTTGCTTCTCGGGTCATTTCTGAAAGAGATGTAGCTTGAGGTGGAGGAGGCCAAGGGGACGGACACAAGGTTCATGGCTGGAGCAAGTTGATGTTTTTCGTTGGGAGTTCAATGGTATGGGGAAGGAGGCTTGTATGGGTCTTGTATGGGGTGATTGTTGGAGGATTTGGCGAGGCGACGCACTCCTTGCCGTATATCCCCAAAGATTGATGAATTTGGATAATAAAAATGGCATATATAATAACTTTTTTTTTTAATAAATACGTGACCTCAGACCCATGAACCTGCTACACTTGGACTCATTCTAACCTCACCTTATGTACAAAAAAACTCGATATAAAAAAAATACACAAATAAAACTGACAAAGAACCGTTCTCTTCTTGAATTAACACTTGGTTTGAAAATGTGGAATGTGTTGATGAATATTTGAATATCCAGTTTGTCTCTTCATTGCTTTCTCATTCTTTTCTTATGTCTGTCTGTCTATGTCTTCTAAAGTATATTTCATTCATTATTATTTTCACAGCCTTTTTATTCTATCATTATTTTATCTTATTGTCCTGTTTTTATGATGTCTGTTATTATATTATTGTCTAAAACTCTTGCTGGCTATCTTATTGTCTGTTTCATATTTCCCTCCTTCCTTTCTTCTATCATATTATATTTCACATTTACTTCTCTTCTCAAACTGTCTATTTAATGTCTACTGTCTTCCTTAGTCTGTCATGTCTCCTTCCTTTCATTTACTATCAACTATTTCGTCTTTTTTCCTGTCTGTCTCATCTTTGTAATGTTATTTTCCTTTCTATCATGTTGTATTTACCTTCCTGTTTCCCTTCTCTCTATAACACCTTCCTTCCCTTTCTCCTTCCCTTCTATCATCTGCTGTGTTTCCCTTTCCTTCCCTTGCTGCCTCTGTACTCCCTTCTTCCTACCAGTCAGTGTCACCCTGCCCTTTCTTGGCCTGGCGTGGCGTCACCCTTGGTCCTTGACGGTGCCCTGTGGTGCCAGTGTAGTGCCGCCTTGTGGTGCCCTCACCCTACACACTGTGCCAGGTGCTCACACACAACAAAGGTGAACCAGTAATTGGCTGAACAGGTGTCAGTGCAACATTACAATATACTTTATATATAAAAAGTCTATGAAATACATACACACAAATATATTAGCTTCTATTTTCCCTCTATCTCTCTTTTTCTCTCTCCCTCTCTCTCTATTCCTCCCTATCCCCTATAATTTGTGAATATTCCCATAATGTTGGTTTTTTCTTATATATAATTGTAATAAATTCTTTCAGTAAACTCTGTTGCTTTAACAATAATTTCGTACAAACATTCAAGAGTACAATGCTCACCACAAATTTGGGAATAGTACAATGAACATGAAATGCATAGTTTTGATTTTCAAATATAATATTTTATAAAAAATCATAACATATATATTTTTAAAATTTTCTCACACTAGAAAACAGTCATAAATAATTAAAAATAACTTTTAAAATCATTACCAGACTAACTACAACATCTAAATACCAATAGAATAAAGTAACACGCTAACTAACTACCACAAGGGATTCTTAGTAAAAAATTTTATTTAGTATAAAAATAGGTCTAGTTTTGTGTGCTACACCTGAGCCGGAATCTTGCTCTTTTATCACCAAAACTGGAAGTGAATGTAGGTAGTGAGTGTGGCGGCAGGTAAGGTAATGCATCACCAGGTGTACTGCTGCACCCACACTGATCATTGTACAAGTGTTACGCCTTCACTTCAACTAACAACAACAACAACAACACACCACTTCACCACACCAGGAGGAGGATCAGGTGCATGCCGGGAGTGTGAGGTGTGGTGAGGATGTGGCACTGTACCAGGCTGGTGTGAGGTGACACCATGAACACCCTGACACACTCCTGCTCCAGACAGCCTAATGGTGCCTAGGCAGACCCACACACAGGCTTAGTGGTGGCAGTGGCAGTGGTGGTGGTGGTGGTGGTGGTGGTGGTAGATGCCTCCACCACCAGTGAGGTACTAACATTGGTGTGACCTGACCTTCCTGGGTATAACACCTTAATGGAGATCAACACCATTTCTCGTTGACATTTATAACACCAATGACACACAAGTGCTAAGTGACTCTCGACATCAGCACCGCACCAGTACTTGCACGGGAATAAACCTTACAATATTAAGCAAAATACAGAACCAGTTTGCATAAATTCAGCTGCAAGATACAACACAACAGCACACCACCACCAGAATGTTGGTGTGTGTCTGTCCTGCCTCAACACCATCACAAACACACACACACACACACACACACACACACACACCTCCACTTCACTACAAACACATTCCCAACACTTTATTCTCATTAAAATTACTCATAAAAATGTTGACCTTCCTATCCTGCACCATGAAAATTGAACAATAACTCTCCACACATTGCCTGTCTGTTGTGGTACTAGAGATAATGTGTTGGCATATATATGTATGTATGTATGTATGTATTCGTTTGATAGTCATATATGTTCAAAAATTAATTATGACATAGGTAAACTTTGATCTAATGTTGGTGAGTTGTCATTAATTTCATCATAATTATTATTCATAGAGTCTTAAGTCTCTCAAAAAACCAACTTCATTACAGGTTTTGTATTCAACCTCAAAAAAATGTGAGGAAATAATAAAATAATTAAAAGTCAAAATATGAATTAAAAAATCTATATACAAAATTGTACGTAAATATAAAACATTGTTAAAAATTGTATAAATGTCTACAATAATATCAAGTTTCACAACAAACATTTGGTGGAGGAAGGTGTGTGGTGTCCACACCACACTACCACACCACCAACTCAGGATTCAACGCACACTACGACTACGACTACGACTACGACTACGACTACGACTACGACTACGACTACGACTACGACTACTACTACTACTACAACTACCACCACCACCATTACTACCACCATTAATGTTGTGTTCTCACCTTACTAACCATCACTTAGTCATGCATGTGCAGTGTTCCGTTGAGGCGGCACAACACAACACAACACAACACAACACACTCATCCTTGTATCACAGGAGTAAGGTTTAGAATGATCACCTCAACACAACACAACACAACACACCCTAACACACACATACCTCTCTCTCATCCCATCCACACCACCTCATAACCAGTTGTGGGCGGGATGGGCGGGGTGACGCTTGTTCTGTCAGTAGATGTTTGGACTTGTGAGGAGATACGTCAAGTGAGGTGTGCCGCTGATCTCTTAGGTACTGTGGTGCTTGTGTTGAGGTGTGTGTGTGGATCCCCTTTCTGTGATGCTGCTAATACTGGGTTCTGAGAGTGTGGCAAAGGCTCCTCGCGGCTATGGGAGGGAGCGGACTTGTAGAAATGCTGAGTGTTGCCTTTTGTGCATGGCTGGCAACTTATGTTTTCTTGTTGATAAGCTCGCTGAGAATGCACTGCTCATTTCCACCTTATGATCAGTTAACCTGCAAATACAAGTGCAAATGTTATGGTTATTATATTATCATTACTTAAAGCATTTCTCATATTCTGATCCAGGGAATGTATGGTATATTGTGCATTTGATTGATATATAAAGAATGAGAAAGAATGCAAATAAACTCTTAACACAAACTTTTTCTTAACACCAAAGAAAGTCTATAAAATCAGATGGACATATTAACACACACACCCAAACACACACATACACCCAAACACACACACACACACACCTAGTTATCACCAATCTCATTTCTTTCACTGAGGGAGTCGAGTGTGTCTGAGCTTGATGAGTGGGTCAGGTCTGGGGTGAGGTCTGAAGGCAGCATGTCCTCTGGGTCATCAAAATGCTTCTGACGTTTGCGATCGTTCCACCGCAAACACTCATCCAGGGAGGCAAACCAGTCTGCTATCTGGTCCTCGGCGCAGATGGACGGCACGGGGTATATTGAGGTGGTGACGCGCAGACTGTGGTGGTGATTGGGGGTGGGGGAAAGTGTAGTATTAGTGGTGGTATTGATATAACTTTTTTTTTTTTTAATGTGTTTTTCCTATTTGTGAAGGGAAAAAGTTAGGTTTTGATTTTCAAGATAAACTATTTTTAATGTGGAAGGTAGTAAAGTAATCTTCTATATGATGAGTTGACTGTAAAATAAATATCATTAAAGGTTATTCATGATAAAAAATTAACTTGGAAAATTGACACAAATGAGATTTTTCAAAATAAACAATTCATTCCTCATCTTCAAAAACTTAAATTAACTTTTGAAAACTGACACAAATGAGGTTTTTCAAAATAAACAATTAATTCCACATCTTCAAAAACTAATCATGAACAGTAATGAGTGAGGCATGACACCACACCTCACACCTAAAGCAACAACAACAACAACAACAACAACAACACCATCACTACACTACCTCATAAAGCAACACAACACACAAGAAAGCACCACCAGGAGACACAAAAGCCTGAGATTATTAGTGTGGTGTGTGGTACAATTGACCACCACCACCACCATCACCTCACCGCAGGCTGTTGTGTCTCCTAGGGCTGTACAGGGCAGTGAAGGGTGTCAGGGTGTGTTGGTGTCAGTCAGGAAGCTGGTTGGATCCATAAGAGGTAAGCAGACAGTATGGTAAGCCAGCTACCACCACCACCACCACCACCACGACGTTACTCTTACATACTCATTTTCCTCTATCTTTCTTTACCGCCGTTGAGTAATGAGTAATGATGATGAGTAGTAGTGGTGGTGGTGGTGGTGGTGGTGGTGTGTACCTTAGCAGTAAGATGTAGTGTTGAAGCCCCTTTGTAACAGCCTCAGTCTTACCACGTTACTCAGAGAGACAGTAGACAGGTGCACTAAACACATCACCAGAGTCAGCCTCACCTCACCAAGAAACTGTGTGCACCTGAGAACACCTATGCACTTAAGGGGTAGGACTGTGCACTTAAGAGGTAGAACTGTGCGAGACTCCATATACAAACCATTATCCTTGAGAACACACACTATATACACTCAATATAATCCTTGCAGAGTGCCACATACAACCTTCTCTACTCACTAACCTCAAGTAAGTATGTTTATAAACCAAGAAGAACATAAAAAGTTACTATGCTATGAAGAACAATGATTCCCACCAACTAGGTAACTATAGATCATGTAGGGAGGAAGCACTGTCAATCTCACCAATAAGTTGCCGTCAGCCTTTAATTTAGAACCACTTGAAGCCTCCAACCAAATCCTCTTGTCACCCAAAACCCGAGTATACCATTGGCTAGTTTGTATATAGAGGTGTTTTGAAAAGTATCTTCCCGTAACCAACACTACATTCCTATAGATTCACCGCTAAATTCCTGCAAAGTTTCCATCATTCAAAACATTACATTCCGCTGTCTAGTGTGATGTGAATTTTAAGGGAACACCAATTGATTTTGACACTAATACAACATCAACACACAGACAGCATGGAGAGGATGTATGTAAGTGAAAGTATACACATGTACACTTTGCAGGAACAACTAACTATAAACACTTCCACCTTGACCAACACACAGAAGACAGCATTAGTCACCCACCATTAGCGCCACACACCCAAGAACACCACACCACACCACACCAGCACCAGCACTCAGGCCAAACTATATCAACGTAGAGCCATAATCCCTCCACCTTCATCCACTCCTTCCACATCCAACCCAACTCCTCCACCCAACCCTTCAGAGCAGAGCATAGGAAGCGAGAGGGAGGTGAAGGGTGAGTTAGGAGGAGAGGAACACAAGGAGCCGACCAGACCAACCTATCTCCTACTAAGAGTTCCTGTTGGTGCCGCCCATCAAAGGACACCCAGCATGTGTTGCGCGCCTCGTTGTTCAACTTGACCTGTGAACAGACGCCGGGGATCAGGTCAGGTTGGGTCACGAGGGTGTGGGCGTAACGGGGTGTGCCGGGTTGTGCTGTTACCTAAAGACCTTACCTGGGATTACTGCTGCACCAACACCTCCAAACACCTAAGGAATATGAGGTTGTGGTGGTGGTGTTGGGTGGTTCTGTTACACTAGTTCTGGCGGTACAGCTGCATCACAACACAACACAACACAACACAACACAACACAACACAACACAAGAACAGTCTGTGTAATGCTTAAGCTACAGTCACTTGGCCTCATGCTGGGCACACGTCAGGGGAACAAGACTATGGAAGGGCACTGCTGTAACCACCTGTGTACGCGTATATATGTGTGTATAACAAACACACATACACACACACACACATATATACTACACTTGTAATCTGAATCTAATGTTTTTTTGGTGATTTTAAACAGATTAATTAAAGAGTAGTTTATGTTGAATACTTTAGACAGGGAAGGAGTGATTGGTTAACAAGGCAAGGTAGTAATTGGGTTGTTAGTGCCAGCAGGTGCCAAATTAGGATTCCAGTGCCTTGATGGAGCATTGTCAGGGGTGTCAAGTGGTCGTTAGGAGTCAGCGCTGCCAACACTCAACGCACACACACAGCGCTGCCAATACGTGCACTCTTACCTATCCCCGTAAAATAGTTCTTGTCTTTTCCTGCCATCAAAGGATACCCAGGCTGTGTTTCTGCTGTTTTTAGAGACTGCAATCTAAGCCACAAAACAAAGGTTACTCATGGTTAACGGGAAAAAAATTAACTTTGTGCAATTATTCATACATACAAAAAATAATAAATAAATATATAAATAAATAAATAAATGAAAGAGGAGAAATGTAATAGTTATGAGACCAAATAACTTCATCTATATTATAATTCAGAAGCATAAATTAGTCATAATATTACACTATAAACCATTTTTTACCTTAATTCATTCCTTATAAATACAACAAAAGAAAACTGATAAAAGTATATATATATATATATATAACTCACAACACATAAACAAAAAACACAATTATAACACCAAAAAACATATCTTAATATCCAATAATATAAAAAAAACATTACAAAACAGATCAAAACCTTCTCTTCTCTACAAAAAATTAGGAAAAGAAGGTAAGGTAAGGTAAGGTAAGGTACGGTAAGGTAAGGTAAGGTAAGCAAGGGTAAGGTAAGGTAAGGTAAAGTAAGGTAAGGTTAGATAAGGTAAGGTAAGGCAAGGCAAGGCAAAATAAGGTAAGGGAAGGTAAAGTAAGGTAAGGTAAAATAAGGTAAGGTAAGGTAAGGATGGGTAAGGTAAGGTAAGGGAAAGTAAGGTAAGGTAAGGTAAGGTAAGGTAAGGTTAGGTAAGGTAAGGTTAGGTTAGGTAAGGTTAGGCAAGGTAAGATGGGAGAGAGGAAGGGAAGGTAAGGGAAGCTGGGAGAGAGGAAAAGAGGAAGGGAAGGGAAGGTAACATTAGATAAGGTATGGTTAGCAATGATAAGGATAAGGTACACTATCCTACCTTTAGTTCTACTCCTGCAGGCACTACGATGGGTCTGAAGGAGAGGGAGTGAGGGCAGATTGGGGTCAGCATGATGGCAGGCACTGAGGGGTGGATCATGGAGGCTCCCGCGGCCACGGCGTAG
This sequence comes from Cancer borealis, assembly GCA_036785275.1. Classification (NCBI taxonomy): domain Eukaryota; kingdom Metazoa; phylum Arthropoda; class Malacostraca; order Decapoda; family Cancridae; genus Cancer; species Cancer borealis. Next base: position 52,065 of record JAXIVD010002668.1, read on the forward strand.
GCGGTGCTGCCGGTGGGTGTGGAGACGATGAGGCCTGTGGAGAGGTGGTGAGTGGTGGTGAGTGGTGGTGCTGCGGTGGTGGAAAAAAAAGAGGGACAAACTATGACGGAAAAAAAAGAATGTGATGTAAAATATGGGCAATGGGAAAAAATATATAAATGGATAAACTGTGTAGAAAAAGAAGGAAAATTATACAAAATATGGAAACTTTAAACAGTGGGGAAAAAAAACAATATAGACAAACTATGAAAATAAAAAATAAAAAAAGACACAAAATAGATACTTAAAACAGCAGAAACATAAATAAATAAATAAATACCAAAATAAAAACAAACTAAAACACACACATTATATTTCTAAACAACAATCAAAAAATAAAATACATATTAAAAAAACATAAAAAATTAACACCCAACCTATATATAAAAAAAAAAAAAAAAAAAAAAAATCAACAAGAGGTGAAAATCCAACCAACACACACACACACACACATACACACACACTCACCATCGCCTTGAACTGAGGTGATTCGCTTCCCGTCCAGGTACAGATCAATGTTAGAGAGGTAGGGTGAGGGGCCTCTATCAATTACAACCTCATTCAGCACTAGTAGGTTGGTGGGCGGCCGGCTCCCCTTCCCTGTCTCCTGGTCCTTGCGTATGATGATGCAGCGAAGGCGGGAACGGAGGGTGAGGGCTGCGTGGCCTGGGAGGAAGATAGGGTGTTTTAGGGTGAGAAAGGGTGTGAAAAGGGTGTGTTTGGGTGTGTTAAGGTGTTTGGAGTGTGTTTGGGTGTGTTGGGGTGTGTTAGGGTATGTTGGGGTGTGTTGATGTGTTAGGGTGAGTTTGTAGGGTGAAAAAAGGGTGTGTTAGGGTGAGTTAATTAGGGATTTATTTATTTATTTATTTATCTATTTATTAATCTATTCTTTCTTTATTGATTTATTTATTCTATTTTATTTTACTATCATTATTTATTTTTTTTTCATTAATTTATTTTATTTTATTTTATTTTTTTTTTTTGTGTGTGTGCGCGTGTGTGTGTGTGTGTTCTATATATCACCGTGTCACAACAAAATCTAACAAGCCCTTGAAAAAGTCCACACAATTGAAGGTTAAGGTCATTATTCCCACTCTCCCCACACCTGACCTTTCCACAATGGTATTTCCAATCACCTTCAACAACACGTGCATCATATATAGAACATAAACAAAACAATAAATACACTCACAGTAAGTTTAAATATAGTTATAAATGATAAAAAGGCGTTAAAATACACTAAATATAATATAATAGTGAACTGGTATCACGTAAATATATTCTAAATCCATTGTTGGTTTGAAAGGCGAAATATTATAAGGAAAATATGACGTGATTTGTGAATTAACTAAAATCTGGATTCATCAGGTCAAGGCATTTATATATTTTCATCAGGTCAAGGAATTTATATATATATTTTTTCATAATATACTGTATACTTATTCTAAACATTTATACTTATATTAATCTTTTTCCTTATAAGCTATCTATCAGCAGAAACTATTACTATAAACATGACTATTAGTGTATAGAGCGTCACAGGTATTCAGGGAAGGTGAGGACAACAATAATTAATGAACTATGCATCTGATAGGACCTGGAACACATTACATTCTAGGAACACACGTACACACACACGTACACACACACACACACACACATGTACACTTACCTTCCAGTACATTGGTGACCTGATCTTGGAAATTGTCGAACTTGAAAGGCGTAAGGAAGCCCAAGGAACCGAGGTGGAAGGCCATAACAGGTGGTACACTTTGCTGGGGGAGGAAGTGGAGGAGGTGGATAAGGTGGATAAGTGGATGGTATATATATATAAATAAAAATAAAAAATAAATAAATAAATAAATAAATAAATAAATAAGGTGGAGGAGATGGATGATGATGATGGATGTGTGTGTGTGTGTGTGTGTGTGTGTGTGTGTGTGTGTGTGTGTGTGTGTGTGTGTGTGTGTGTGTGTGTGTGTGAGTCATAATTATAGTGTAAGAATATAAATAGTAAATCACAAAGAACGAGAGAGAGAGAGAGAGAGAGAGAGAGAGAGAGAGAGAGAGAGAGTGAGAGAGAGAGAGAGAGAGAGAGAGAGAGAGAGAGAGAGAGAGAGAGACCCAACATGGAAACAAAATATATGTCTTTCGTCTGAAAAATAAAAACAGAAAATGATAAACGGAAAATACGAGGAAAAAGGAAAATTTTATTAACCAGGAAATTCCATAGAAAAAAAAAACAGTTTAGGAAAATAATAAAGACAAGAGAGAGAGAGAGAGAGAGAGAGAGAGAGAGAGAGAGAGAGAGAGAGAGAGAGAGAGAGAGAGAGAGAGAGAGAGAGAGAGAGAGAGAGAGAGAGAGAATAAAGATACATACATAGAACAATTGTAAATCTAAAAAACAAATTATATCTCTAAAACACATATATCTCTCTCTCTCACATCCATTATCTCTATCTCTAACCACTCTCTCACTTTCTCTAATCACTTGGAAGAGAGAGGAGGCGAAAAATAGCATCCCATCTCCTCCTATATATCCCTATCTCACTATCTCACAATTATCTCTACTACACTAACTCACATTCATTATCTCTATCTCAAACCACTCTCTCACTTTCTGTAATTACCTGGAAGAGCGAGGAGGCGTAGAGTAGCGTGCCATCTCCTCCTAGACAGATAATGAAGTCGATTTTATCCGTGAGGTCGTCTTGTCCTTCCCTAAAGTTCATAAGCTTGTCTTTAAGGAGAGGGAAGCCAGCGTGTGTTGTGACGTGGCTGTCTTCCATCACAGACGCCTCCACGAACACCACCATACGCTTCTCCTGTACGTGGTGATGATAGGTGGGTGGTGAGTGATGATTTGACACACATACACATACATATACATACGCACACACCGTCTACCTCCTCCCATATAAACACATACACACACACCGTCTACCTTCTCCCACATAAACACATACACACATGATCATTCCCACACACACACACAAATACCACCATGCCCTTCTCCTGTGTACGTGGTGCTGATTGATAGATGGTGAGTGGTGATTTGACACACACACATATACACACACACACACATACATACATACATACACACACACCCTCTACCTTCTCCCACACAAACACATACGCACCTGATCATTCCCACACACACACAAACACACTCTAACAAAACGTTCTCTCCTCACACACAAACACACACACATACACACCCCTCCCCCCCAAACACACCCTGACCCCCCCACACACCCTGACTCCCCCAAACACTCCATATACTTACAATAATGAGCCATTTAACCAGCTGTATGAAAGGTAGAATAACTTGTGCGTCCCTCACTTTCTTGATGATCAACACTGACAGGGGCGGCTTGTACCAGGTTAAGCGCTGGCTGGCAGGGTCTTGAATGGTCCTGGCAGGGGATAAAGGGGTCGTTAGGGTGATTGGCAGGGTAGAAGGAGGTCGTTAGGGAGGCTGGCAGGATAGAAAGGGATCGTTAGGGTGATTGGCAGGGTAGAAAGGAGTCGTTGTGGTGATTGGCAGGGTGGAAGAAGTCGTTAGGGTGATTGGCATGGTAGGAAAGGTCGTTAGGGTGTAATTGACAGGGTAGAAGAGGATTGTTAGGGTGATTGGCAGGGTGGAAGGAGGTTGGTAGGGTGATTGGCAGGGTGGAAGGAGGTTGTTAGGATGTCTGGCAGGGTAGGAGTATGACAGGGTGATTGACAGGGTAGATATATAAGGGTGAATATGCTTTAT